>BMAV01006863.1:17347-37767 GCA_019973955.1 Trichonephila inaurata madagascariensis
CCGAGTCTTTTATTGCGGATCTAACGGAGCAAATCACTGCCAAAATAAAAAAAATCTGTTCAATTTATGGTATCTGACTACGTTCGGAACCGTGATTTTAAAAACGCGCATAAATGGATAATTTTCATAGTATTTAGTGTCACTTTGATTAGAATACATGTATAAAATAGTTTTAAGGACATTATGAAGAAAAAAATTATTTAAATACAATATTTTGGCAAAAAATTAACTTAGAACAATATTTTTTCAAAACCTTCTTCTTTTATAAAAAATGCTTCTATAATAATAATATTTTGCTTATATTAAGTAGACTTCTCCACAGAGTCTGAACTAGGATTTTTGAAACATTCACTTTATTTTCTGAGTTACCACCAATCGAATTAATTATTGGTGTTTTTTTCTTAAAATTTCTCCCCTCTGTTGCGGTAAAATACGGATAAATTTACACTTTTAAGCTATATATTTCAAAATTTCTAGTTCAACCTCTGTACAGAGGTCTGATATATATACAAGTAAAAATATTATTATAATAGAAGTATTTTTCATAAGAGGAGAATGTTTTGAAAATTAATCATTCTATGTTCATTTTTGGTCAAAATATTGTACTTAAATAATTCTTCATTGTAATAATATTCTTAGAAAAAATTTAATATATGTTTTCTAATCTAAGTGACACTAAATATCATAAATATTATCCATTTATGAGCTTTGCAAAATCACGGTTCCAAACGTAGTCGGATACTTTAATTCATTTTTTACAGGAATTAAATTATATACCAATTTCCACCATTTTACTTCTAATAAATTAATTCTTCAAACGTTCTTCGTTCGATCAAATTCATAAGGAACTCGGAATTTTTTCGCAAGCTGTTGCCGATTGGTGCAGCTATGCATCGGATATGTTAATCGATTTTATTGTGGCTAACACATACAAACTTGGGGGAAGGGTAAAACTGCTGAAACTGACAAGAGCAAAACTGAGAAGAGAAAATATAAAAGGGGACATTTCGCAGAAGAACAATGGGTTTTTGGCAGAATCGAGCTTGAGACAGGACGCTGTTTCCTGGTTGCAGTACACAACAGGACGGCAGAAACACTTCCCGAATCATGGATCAAATAAGGGGAACAACTGTTATTTCTGACTATGTGACATTTTACAAAAGATTGGGCGAAAGAGTTTATGATCACCTAACCGTTAACCATTGGCTCGAATTCGTTGATTCTGAGACCGGTTCTCATACCAATACTATTGAAGTTATCTGGCGTCACTTCAAAGCTTCCTTGCTTAAATACAATCAACTAGGAAGATTTGAAGGATATATCGCCTGGTATACAAGTTTAGAAAAATTTGTTTCGCATTAAAAGAGGATTCTTTCATGAAATTTCCTGACCTATTACGCAAAATTAATTGGGATGAATGGAAAATCGTTTCGGAAGGTGGAGTCAAGAAATTGGAGTCGAATTCATAACCATTCGTAAGATTCCTCAATCAATCATTCTTAATTTTTCCAGTTATTACCTTTCTTTTGGGTTTACCATTTCAGTTCTTTAATTTATTTATTTTATAAATTCATCTTTTTTTTAACAATGATACACCTAATATTTCACTCTTTTTCACTTTTCCTACGGCATTTCGCAATTCCTCATATTCTATTTTTTTTTTTTTAAATCCTGGTATTCATCCTTTGAAATACTGTTCTCAAAAAAAAGTAAGTAAATTTTTCAATATTTCTTTCTTTGTTTTCCATTTAAATTCTACCCTCTTCACCATTTCAAAAACTTTCGTCGGGAATAATCTATTCTATAAAATTACTTTTAATGACTATAGTTACATCTATGCTGCCAATCTTGAATTGCATTCCAGCCACAACAAGCGCTGTTTGGCACGTAGCACTCCTATATCAAATTAGTTCTGATTTTATTTTAGTTTAAAGTGTAAGCATAGAAATAAAAAAAAGATATATATACTACACCTATTTAATCATAGTCAAGGTGGTGTGCCAAACTGCATTTTAAACCTAATTCTCAAAAATATTAATAGAACACTGCAGCTGAAACAATGATAAAAACACAATAGGTGAGAGTTGAGCTTAACTGCTCTTAATAGTAGCAGTAGTTGTGTATGTGTGTGTTGTTATTGTTGTGAGACTCCGAAGACTATGAAAGCCATCCAAAGCAGTAAGTGAAGAATTATTTATAAAGGAGTTGGGCTTTTTAAAGACAATACGCGTCATCACACTGTTGCACTTCTTGCCCACTGTAATCCTGCGTTGCGGTACGCAAGAATCGCGGATGGAAATTTTTGATCATCCATCCTGTAGTCCGGACCTTTCTCCTAACGATTAAAATTTTTCCCTAATCTGAAATAGTTTCAAGGTGGTAAACGTTTTGAAATCAGTGAAGAGTATGAGAATGCGTTAAACATTTATTTTAATGCACTGGCGGCAGTAGAATATAACCTGAGAATTCTGAAGCTCGCGAAGAGACAAGACATAATTTTTCAGAAATTCCGTTTTGGTGGAAATTTCGGCAACTTCAGAATAGTCCTTTTGGTGACTAGGCAACAAACCAAAAAAATGAAAACAGTTTCAAAAATAAAACAAACATTTTCACGAGACAAATAACTCATTTTACTTACACTAATTTTTAGCAAGCTGTGATGGGCTCACGTGTCTTTTCATTAACATGTCCTTTGGGTTCTTTTGGGGCTAGAATTAATGGCAACTCTTTTCCAACCAAAACCCAAGAGAAGTGAAACGTGAATAGAAGATGCAAATTAGATAGCTTTTAAATATCAGAAGTTTTAGTAAGTGAGGTGGCAATTTGGGGAATGTTATGTTAGAGAGTGATACAATCGTGAAGTGACAGCCAACAGAGGTTATCTCGAAGATAGAGCCATTAGGTCAAGGTGCATACCATTGCACTCGAGTAAAGACGCAACTTCCTTAGTATTGGATCAACGATTGGATTAAGATAGGATTGACTATTTAATATTAGGACTTGCGATATTATTGGAATTGAGATTAGGCGGGTTAGATATTGGTAGTGGTCCGAGTTACGTTATTTCGGTATTACTTGTATTGTGTGTTTGTTCATCGTAGATTCTCTCACCTATATTATTACCTAATCTGTTAAACGTTTAAGTTCAAGTTCTTAATAAAGATATTTTAAGAACCTGCAAACTTCTAGTTCTTTAGTTGAACCTACACCTCCATCTCAAGCAGATAATCAAAGAGAAGGAGGGCATTTTCACAAAACTACAAAAAAAAAAAGAAAAGAGAACAATGTTTCTTTGAATTTACTTCTGCTGTGGCATGTGGAAAGATCACATTTCCCTCAAATACCTTATCTTCAAATTATAACATCATTTCATGTTTTTCATTTTTGTTTTATAGGTGAGTATCATTTTTTGTCATAATGTCATATCATAAGATTATGTAAATATTCACCTAAGGCAATTTTTATAATTTTAAAAATTTCAAGAACACTAAAAATTCATTTTAAAAAGTTACATGGTAAATTATACTTTTGTCACTCACAAAAAAAAATATTTTCTTATTGTTTTCCCCCTGAATGTTTGCTGCCTTCGAAAAAAAATCAAGAATGGAGTAAATTAAATTCATGCGTGGAAAACATTATTTGAAAAGCAATTGATAATAATAAATCCAGTAATAGAAATTAATGGTATTGAAAAATGGATATCTTGTTTTTACTAATATGGATAATAATATACTTGTTCTTAATTTAATACTCGTTCAAAATTTAAAATTCATTTTAGTAGTGATATGATTTCTAGCTTTTCACTCAATATCTTACTTTCTTTATTCAAATGAAAAATCCCTAATTAATGAAGATTTTTTAATTAAGAACCATGAGAATATATATGCTATAAACCGTTTTTAAACAAAAGGAATTCTATATCCAATTCTATAAGATGAAGCATTAATGTACTTAATCGAAATGATACAAAAAAAAATAACTATACAAAAATCAAGGGTACATAAATTTAAAGATACAATACTTTTTAATTCAAAAATAAAGTCATTCTGGAAGAATATATTAAACAATGGAACAATTAATTTCAGATAAATCTTTACATGTTGATATTCAGTTCAGTCAGCTAAGTAAAAAAGCCTGCATCAAAAATTCTATAAGATAGGAAACAATTTAACTACTATTTAACTCAATATAACCTATTCCCCTTTTGATTAGTTTTAAGGTTATGATCACAATCTCATAGCCAGAGTGCTATGAGTTCGAATTAGTGCAACTGAATACCCACCTTGTAGACATTTTGATGGACCTTAAATTTATCGCAGTTCAAAGTCTTCCCTTCGATATGGTAACATAGCTTGGGGAGGGGTGGCCAGCTCACGTGTCATTCTCTACACATGATCGAGGTTCAAAATTACGAGGTCCGTCGCCAATAGCCCTCGTGTTGCCTTATAGTGCGACATTCACATAACTCTCCCTGCCTCACTTGATTAGCTTTTATAAATCACACTGCTTGGTAGGTTTTAGTATGTGACGGGCTCACGCGCCTTTTTTTTATAACATGACCTCTGGGTTCTTTGGGGGCCCAAGATTAATGGCAACTCTTTTCCAACCAAAACCCAAGAAGCGAAAAGTGAAGATGAAATGAAAATGAGATAGCTTTTAAATAACAGAAGTTTCAGTAAGTCGAATGGCAATTTGGGGAATGTTATGTGATCGATTGATACAAGCGTGAGTTGACAGCCAGTAGAAGTTATCTTGAAGATTAAGCCATTAGGTCAAGGTGTATACCATTGCACGCGCGCCCAGACGCCTCTTCATAGGATTGAAGCTACGATTGGATTAAGGTAGAATTGACGATTTGATATTAGGACTTGTAATATTATTAGAAGTGAGATTGGGCTGTTTAGCTATTGATAGTGGTCCAAGTTACGCGATTCGGTATAACTATTATTGTGTGTTTGTTCGTCGTAGATTCTCTCTTAAATATAATTATCTAATTTGTAAGAAGATTAAGTAATATTCTTGATAGTCATATTAAGGATACAAAAATGTCTGTTCCTTTTGTAAACCCTACATCTCTAGCTTACTCGGATAATCAAAGAAACGGTCAACTTAGGGGGGCGGTTTCACAAATTTTATGGTACATTATTTTTATGAACCACCATAAAGTTTCTCAAAATTATGATGAATTATTATGACAATTCTGATAATGCATAGTTGCATGCTGTAGCTAAACAACTTTTCGTCTGCTGCGTGATCAACACTTTATTTGTACTAGAACAATTGTTGTTCTCATAAATCGATACGAAAGAGTCAGTCTAATCAGCCCTAACCTACTTGCTCCTTGACCTTTGGAAATTAACATCACGTTCACTTAAGAAACTGATTATTTGTTGAAAGAAGCAAGCAGAGTGAAAAGCATTAGTTAGATAGATAAAACGGTTATTTTGCTCTTAGGAATTTCCAATGGAAATTTTCAGGAAGTTTGTGTCACACTCTAATTGTCTTCTCATTTTATGTATAAAGAGATAAAAGTTTGAAAATTGTATTTGACTCCTGAGTTTAATTAAAGCACAATACTGGAAATGGGAAAATCCCAGTTCTCTACTAAAAAAAACTCGTTATCGAAGATGAATGTTTGTTTGTTTATTATATTACCACTCTGTAAAAATACTGATGTTTTGTGTGGAAAAATCGCTAATTTTTAAAATTATGTAGAATAATTTAATATATAAGCCATGTTTTAGTGAGTACCATTTAATGCATAGGGCAGGGGTGGCGAACCTTTATGGATCAACGTGCCATTTTTTCTTGAGAAATGTTTAGTGAGGTACAGACGTGCCGTCAAATAATTTTGACTTGTGATTATATAGGGAAAATAATAAAACTAAATACTAACACAAAACTGTTTATTTACTACAGAAAAATACATTCTGTATTTTATAGTACTAAATGTTTGAGTTAAATGAGTATTTCAAATTATATAAAGTAACATTAGTGTGATTTCTGATGTAGCAGATTAGATGACAAATAAATTATATTAGAATAGCGTAAGATGTTACTTTTAGCAGAATGCATGCTAAATTGGAGTCACCTGCCAAAGGGTTTCTAAGCGAGTACTACATGTTATTCATCTCTGAAAATAATGACTCGTATGCAGAGATTGATGAAAATATAGTTAAAATAGCATGAGCCTGCTTCTTAAAACAGTCAAACGTATCTGGAATCGAATTTAATGTTTCCAAAATTTCGTTACTGGTATTTTTACTTATATTGCTTGTTAATCTTTCTGTTTCAATATATTCTAACTTTTTCCTTTTTTCAATAAATTTTTGAATCCATATTGAACTAGACTAGAAATCAATAAGTTGCATTTCAAATTCTTCAATTTCCAACTTCGAATTGAGGCAAGTTCAGTTTATCAAATGAGGTCACATCAGGGTACACAATAAACTTGAGCGTTTCTGATAATTCTTTGAACAGAGAAAACCTCGCTGAAAATTCCTTGATTGAAGAATCAATCGCGGTTGATCGTTTTGATCGGTGGCGTGACCAAAATATTGTGCCGCGGGCCATCAATAGCACGCGTGCCAGTGGTTCGCCATCCCTGGCATAGGGCATGCAGTATGCGCATGGAATGAGTTCGTATAGTACAGGGTGGGGAACGGGAACTTCCTGTTTTTGAATATGTTCCAGTGTTGTTCGTACGGAGAGGGGCGTGGGAAGGGTTCAGTGGAGGGAGTGAGTGGGATATTTGTGTTCCCCTTCCCCTGTCTCAGTCTCAAACATGTTGTGGTAGAGGCAGCAGTGCACTTTTGCCGTGGAGGCATATTTCTCTAACGGTGGGTCGGTGATTACAGTGCTAAGTACCTTTCGTCGTCATTTCGATATTCCTCCACGAGGTCATGATCCCGATCGGAAATGTGTTTTAATGTGGATGGATGCCTTCAGAACAACGGGGAATGTCTCCAAAGAAAGGAAAGGACCTCCGAAAACCGTTAGAACACCTGAAAATGTGGAATGAGTTCGTTTGTCGATTCAGACCGGTATGCTACAATGATCCAACAATTCTTCTTACCCGCTCTCCAAGAAAGGGAACTTGGCAACGAGTGGTTACAACAAGATGGGGTCACAGCCCACATTTCCAGGACTTCCATGGGTATTTTATGAGTAGCCTACCTCGAATGACCAATCTCCCTGCAAGGGGATGTAAACTGGCCAGAGTGCTTACATGATTTATCGCCTCCTGATTACTTCCTGTGTGCTTATCTCAAGTCCTTGGCTTACAACAGTGCTTCTCAAACTTTCAATGCTTGCGACCCAACATTCAATCATAACTTGCATCACGCCCCCTACATATAATAATGATGTATTAAATTCAATGATACTATATACTTTGACGCTAAACCTACAATACAACTTTTACTTTTTAAATTTCCCCGACGTATGTAAACATTTCACTTAGCCAGTGTGTTAATTGCCCCAGACGTATATATACGTCTTTCCGAAGTACTATCTTTTCTGTGAACTGCTATCCATAAAATTATCCCGAAGGCTTTGGAAAGCAATAAAATTACCTTGACAGTGTTTACGAAGGATTTCCTTATTTCAGAGGATTGATTATTCCTTTTCTACCACCACCACCACCACCCGTCAGTACACCCCATACGCTTACATACGTGTTAAACGGTGGCATTGGGAATGAATCACATAATTTTTTATCGGCATTTAAGGAATTTATTATAAACCATACAAATTATCAAGATAAGTGTTAATGTTATCGTATAATTTTAAACATGACAAATCCATGGGCTCACTGGGGATTATTAAACTTGTTCTTAACTTAGTATTGTTAAATTAGTAATAAAATAGATTGTGCAGTACTGATATATTTATAAGTGTATTGTAGTGTAAATGATAATAAAATATTATGTCAGAATATATTTGTTTGTTAACTTTCAGTAAGTTATTAATTTTTTTAAACAATCTTTTGTTTTCAACTTTTCAATATGCTCGCGTCCCCTTCGTAGGGTTATTACGCCCCCTAGGGGGTGCTTCCCACAGTTTGAGAAACAATGGTTTACAAAGATCATTCCAAGACCTCCTGTAAGACCTAAGGAACAACTTCCGAGTCGAAATTGGCAATATCCCGGTCAATATGCTTGAAAAGATGACTTAAAATTTTCGAAATCGACTGCATCAGTGTATTGATGAACCCGAGTTCCCAGGAATGAAACCCTAGTTCAGGCTGAATCTCGAATCATCAGAGAAGAGAACTTAGGCTCACTGCTGCTGTATCCAAGGATGATGCTGTATGCACCACTTCAGGTGGACTCTTCTACCGTATGAAGTGAGTGAGATAAAGACGCAAGGCCTTGTTTCACTTCAATAAGCTTTCGATAAACAGTATACTTTGAAATACAGGTACCACAAGGAGAGTATAACTCTTTTGAAAGTTCAGTAGCTATAACCCTTCCGTTGCAGTTAAATCCAAGTAAAATTATCTAAGTTTATGTGTGTATTTAGTGCTCTGTAACTGGTCTGGATATTCTTCCGGTTGAATAATTGAGTGTTTATTAACATCGCACTTAAGGCAACATGAGGGCAATTTGTGACGGACCTGGTAATTTTGAATCTCATTCAAGTAACGAAGATGATACCTAAGCTGGAACCCTCCTCTCCGAACTTTCCCACAACACGAACGGGAGGAATTTGAACCTCAACAGATTAAACGTGCATCAGCCCTTCTACACGATGAGTCTTCAGTGGCCCGGATATTGTTCCGATCTC
This sequence comes from Trichonephila inaurata madagascariensis, assembly GCA_019973955.1. Lineage (NCBI taxonomy): Eukaryota > Metazoa > Arthropoda > Arachnida > Araneae > Nephilidae > Trichonephila > Trichonephila inaurata. The sequence continues at coordinate 26,135 of BMAV01006863.1, forward strand.
CTGGAACTGTCGTATGATCTGGAAACCATATCTCGGGCCACATTAGGGCCTCTTGTAAAAATTTGAAAGTAAGAAATTTATTCAAACACACAAAATCACTTCCTTGAATTTAGATAATAAATTCTTCTTTTTTCTTTTTCTTTTTTTATGGAAGAATATAAAGCCTTATATTTTTTGGCAACAGCACAAGTTCTCAAATCATATAACTCTATATTTTCGAAATAAAAATCACTAGTGAACAATTAATAGCGCTTAAGAATAAAATATTTACGCTTATTTTGAGCAAATTATTAACTTTACCATTCTTGTATTTATTATTTAAATTTAGATTATTTATTAAATTGAGGATTATGTAATTTTCAATGAAATCAAAAGCATTGATATTATATGAGATATAACTAATATAGACTTTTTTTTAAAAAAATGTCAACACTAAGCCTTTACAGACACGGTAAGTCCTCAAAACCATTTCATGCAGGCACCATATAGTGGCGGCTGTCGGTACCAAATTTTGACACTTGAATTCATTTTAATACAAGCTCTTGTCGGATGCTAAATATTACCGGGATTTAATTTTGTCGAGAGAACCAGAGCCAAATTGATACTCAAGGGATCTTTTATATGCCACATAATCATATGACATGCATGCCTACGGTTTTGTTCTTTATAAAATCTGTCAACTCCAGCCGGGATCAAACCCACAACCTTGGGCTTTCGAAGCGGTCACGCTTACCTTTAAACCATCGAACCGACATAATGTAGATTTTAATTTCATTTTGTTTTCATTTACAAGTAATTTATTAAAATGTAACTCTTTTTTTATTATTACAGTTCTGTTTCTTTACTATACAGAAAAACCTTGACTTACGCGAATTCGGAGTTACGCGATTTTCAAATCTCGTCGATTCCTCATTGCTTTTGTTTTTTCTCATCACAGAAATTCAGGCGGAATTAGGGCCAGAGCCTGATAAAATTTGTAATCTGATTGAAGAAGTTGTCGATCTTGTCAGACAAATAAATTTAGAAGTGGATAATTATGAGGTTCAAGAACCCCTGATTCCCACAGTCAAGAGCTGACAATTGATGAGCTCTTAGAAATGCATGAGCAAGAGCAGGACATTGAAGAACTTGAGTCTTTAGAACCAGCTCCATCAGAATATCGAATGATGGTTGGTTATTTGACAGAATGTCTTAGTTTGATAGAAAAAGGGTTATAAATTTTAGAAAATACAGACTGCAATGATGAGCGTATTTTTTCAGCAAAACAAGGAATAAAAAAATTATTAGCATAATAAGAGGAAATTTTAGGGGAGAAAAAAATATATTTTGGGAGGGCAGACTACTTGTTAAATTTTTTTATGAAACCTTTTACATCAAAATAACTTTTGTTTGCGATTTTATATTCGTATTATCTAAGATTTTACCAAACATTTCTCTTTTCTTAAGTATTTATTTTTCTTCTCCACCCCAACTAAAAATAATTTATATGCATTAATAGGCGTAATTATACCCCAACATTTCTCAATTATATATCTGGTCGGAAGAATCTTATTCTATCCAAACAGAGAACGCTTGCTTTTCATTTTCCCTAAACCATTCTGAAACAACAAGGTTTATTTTATTGGAATTTAGTTTTAAGTAAATTTTAAAAAGCTAAAATTGTTGTTAAATCTATAGGATTTTTATAGATATAAGATGGCCTCTCACACCAACTCCATATTAAATTTTTTTTTCTTGTTACAATTTAAACTTGCTTTTAATTTTCTTCTTGTTATTATTATTTTTTAATTACACAACGTTTTAATGTTACAATTGTGATATGCCCCCCTTTGGTGACCATATCGTTGATTGTAGGCGTGAGCGAGAGGTGTGGGAATCTCAGAATAAATAGACATTTTAAATTCTTAATATGACTTTATTAAGAATATAATTTAAACCTCTAACAATTTAGATAAATTTATATAAATGAGAATCTATAATGAATGAACTCACAAAAGTAGTTAAACCGACTCGCGTAATTTAGACCACTTTATCTAAATGATTATATTATCCGCCTACTCTCCCTTTTGATAATTTATAAGTCCTAATATCAAATAATCAGTCCTACCTTAATCCGAACCAAGATTCAACACTGTACGGTAACGTCGGGGCGCGTGTGCAATGGTATGCACCTTGTAGTAATGGCTGGGTTTCTAGGTAACTTTAAGATAGGCTGTCAATTTACGCTTGTATCTCTTCAAACATAACTTTCCCCAAATTGCCATCTCTTTAGTGAAACTTCTGTTCTTTTAAAAGTTACATTATTTGCATTTATTATTCGCATTTCGCTTCTTGGATTTTGGTTGGAAAAGAGTTGCAATTAATCTTGGCCGTCAAAGAACCCAGAGGTTATGTTACAGAAAAGACGCGTGAGCCCGTCACACAATAAATAAGGCTTTCAAAAATAGTTCATATGAAGCAGCATTAGATAAGTTACAATAAAATAAATGGCAGTCTTTTATATTAACCCTTACAGAACGATAATGTTGCTAAGAGTAAATTTTACTAAGTAACTCTGTTTGCTTTTGTTTGCTTGGACGTAAAATCAATAAAAATCATTCGAAAAATACAGGATTACTTTTTATCATTGTGTAGTTTTATCTGGCTCTTTTATTTTCACATTTGTTCAAATATACTTTATTATTCCACAAAAAAGCTATACTTACCGAATAACATAACACATGTGAGAAATCACAGTAATATATTGTTACACGACATAAAAAACGGAAACAAGCTATAAGCATAAGAATACAATCCCCCCAAGTACTTTATCATTAGCTCCGATTGATTCCTAAATATTCCCGTTTAAGTATTGTGTTCTACTTTGACATTTTGTATAAAAAATGCATATAGGATTATAACTAAATACGACAGTCACTAATTTTTAAATGAAGAAAAATGTTTTCCTTAGTTGTGAAAGAGGGAAAAAGAGTACCATAGTTCAGTGTTTCGCAAAATGTGGGGCACGCCCCCTAGGAGGGCGTGATAACATTACGAGGTGGGCGCGAGTATATTGAAAAGTCGAAAACAAAAGATTATTTTTTAAAAAAAATTAATAATTTATTGGAAGTAAGCTAAACAAAATACATTCTGCTATCATAAAATACAGATTTACACTGATATAATACACTTATAAATGTTTCAGTACTGCACAATGTGTTTCATAATTAATTTAACAGTTTTAAGTTAAGCACAAGTTTAATAATTACCAGTGACCCTATGGTAATGTCATAAAATTATATGCAAAATTTAATATTTATCTTGATAATTTGTACGGTTTATAATTAAAGTCGTATTGTAGCTTTACTTTAAAGTATATTATTATTGAATTCAATGCATCGTATTGTATGGAGGGTTGAGCGATGAAAATTATGATTGAAAATTGGGTTGCAAGTATAGAAAGTTTGAGAAGCACTGCAATAGTTCATTCGAATAATTCACTCTGCTTAGAATTATAATCAAAGTTAACACAATCTTATAAATAATAAAATTTCTTAATATCGTAATATTTGCATTGATTCAAATAGTTTCACTGTAATGTTTATTTTTGTTTTTAATTTTAGTTGTTTTGGTTGCCTAGTCATAATCACAAATTAAAATTTATTAATCATAAATTTTCTGTAGATATAATTAAAACTTAGCATTCAAGAAATTAAAATAATCAAATTAATCCTGCCTCATAAATTGCTCAGATAATATCCAGGTTATCTAAATAAAAATAACATTAAATTCTCACAAAAAAAAACACTTATTCATTACACTTCCATACTAAATGTAAATCCTCAGAACTACCTCTTTTGTTATAAAGTCATCGCGTTGCTTGACGTTATTTAAAAAAAAAAGTAATAAATAGGAGGCGTCTTTTTGTTACATGCTTAATCATTTCTCCTCAATAGTTTTCATAACAGATTTTTTTTGTAATAACGCTACCAGTGACGACGAGCAACTAAATTAAAAATGCTTTTAACCATTCTCGGCCTTTTTGTAACCCATCATTAATTTCAAAGGTAAGAAATAATAAAACAGCAGGTAGAACAGAACAGACAAAGCAAAATATCCCTTTATTATTTACAGAAATTTCTTGCTCAACCCATTCAACTTCTGGGGCATGAAATGAAAGTTAATAGCATTCATTCCTGATTGCCATTAGGGTACTTTTTTTAACAGCCTCTAAAAAAGGAGCACCACGTTTCGCGACGTTGAGTGAATACGTTCTGAAAGCCAAAATGCCTAGGTTAATTTTCTTGCTAGGTTTTGGCTCAGCAGGTAATGTTAATGAGAAAGGATAGAAGCATTCTTCTCCTTTCGTCCAATACACTATCCAAAGTAGCAACTAAATATTCGGAACTCGGGCGATTGTCACCGTTAATAACCATTAAAGACGATGTCCCGAGCAACGCTTAGCAAAATCTTTTTTGACGCGCGAGAGACGCCATTTTGCTCATTCGCTTTTGTTCTTTTTCAGGCAAGGTCATCCACATAATCTGTCATTATTGCCTTAAATTCTGAAGAAAATAGAAACCATTCAGATTGATTTTTTCTTTTTTTAAGTGCAAAAGTATTTCGTCCTAAGTTTTCCTTTTAATTAATTTATTTAATTTAATTTTAACCATGAACATTTCTCAACTCGTATTTGCACATCTACTAAAAGTGCGAAAATAGCATCCAAAGTTTATTCCACGGGCGTCTTTTATTCTTATACTTATGTATATCACAAAAATACACAAAAAAATTATTCTTACATATTCAATTCATCCAGCGTCGATTACAGAGAACTTTTTTTCCAATAGAAAAATACATTTAGAATAATTACAAAAGATGCCAATTTAAGCAACATAACCTGAGCAAACAGACGATTATATATTGACAAATAGATTAATTTTATCAGATAGATTTGAGTTACATGAATTACTGATTGAATTAAAGCAAACGATAATAATATGGAAGAGAGTTTTCTACCTAAACAATATCTGTAACTGCTGTAATATCTAAAATAAATGCGCATTTAAATAGTAAATTAAAAATTAATTCTAAATAAAAATAATTAATTTAAATAGTACTAAACATTTTACAGTAAGAAACAATATGTAATGTAACACTAAGACTTAAATGAATTTCATTTTTTAACTTCTATTTTTCGTTTATAAATCGGAGGTAAGTATTTTAATAAAAAAAAAATATTTAACTCCGGTAAAAATGAAACGCATTTATTCAACAAATTATAAAATAAGTTAAAAATTTGAAAAAAAAAATCTTTTAAAATATGTTTAGGAAATAAAGCTACATTTTTTTTTAATGTTTGTTCATTGTCTTTGTTATATTCGTTCAGTTTCAAGAGTACTTTAAGATATGTTACAAAGGAAATTATAATATATCGGATATGATATAAATTTATTCTCATTTTATTTTAAGTGATTCTTATATATCAAAAAATAATTTTTAACTTTTCTTAAAAGGAGTTTGTGTGTGCGTGCGTGTGTGTGTGTAATATTTCTCAGTCATTATCATCATTATTATTATTATTATTATTTTGCTTCAATTACAGTATTTAATTATATTTATCTTTAAAGTGGTTAAAAGCATTGATAATTCGATTTCTTTTATAGTATTTGCAAAAAATTTAAATAAATGGATGTCCTTTACAGTTCAACATTTTTTAATAAGCATTATCTTATATCTTTTATTATTGCATTTAGTATATTTATTAGCAATGTACGGAAATTGAAAAAGATAAATTACTTAAAGGCACTATCACTACTTGTGAATAATAAATATTTATTAAATACATTTAATTGACTCTCTCTTGTTGCAAGCGCTGAGGAATTACGATTATTACAAATTCCAACTAATCTAAAACCAGCTTCTTTTCCACAAATTCCGACTAGTATAAATTTAAATTATCTTAAACTAACTTTAATACTGTTACTCTTAAAATATTTTTCACATATTATTAAGATATCCGACTACGTTCGGAACCGTGATTTTGCAAAAGCGTATAAATGGATAATGTTTATCATATTTAAGTGTCACTTAGATTAGAAAATTTATATAAAATTGTTTTAAGAATGGTATTACAATAAAAAATTATTTAAGTACAATATTTTGACAAAAAAGGAACATAGAATGACCCATTTTCAAAATATTCTCCTTTTGTGAAAAATGCTTCTATTATAATAATATTTTGTCTGTATATAGCTCAGACCTCTGTACAAAGGCTCAACTGGAATTTTTGAAACATATAACTTAGAAGTGGGTTTATCCATGTTTTACGACACAACAGAGGAGAGAAATCTTAAGAAAAAAACGCCGATAATTATTTCAATGGGTTGTAACTCTAAAAATAATGTGAATTTTTCAAAAATCATAGTTGGGCCTCTGTACAGAGGTCTGAGCTATATACCGGCAAAATATTACTATAATAGAAGCCTTTTTCACAAAAGGAGAACATTTTTAATAGAATGTCAGTTGAAATAGAATGAGAAGGTCCAGTTGCCGAGTGGTAGCGTATCGCACTTCCACACCACCGGTCCGGGTTCTATTTCCGGGCTGGGCAAGGTTGACTCAGCCTTTCATCCCTACTGCAGTGGGTCGATAAATGGTTACCAAGCTTGCTTGGGGACTTAAACACAGGGGGTCTCGCTTCAGACTCACCACCTGATCGGGACATCTGCTCATGCACCTCAGTGCCCATTAGTCACATGTACTGGGATGGGCACAGTAGGCCCTGACCCTCATGGGCTGTTGCGCCATTGAGTTTCAGTTTTGAAATAGAATAAACATATGAAATTGCTTTAGATTTTTGAAATACATATTTTAAAAGTGGATTTATTCATATTTTAATGCATCAGAGTTGAAGAATTTTAACAAAAAGAAATAAATAAAAACGTTATTATTTCAGTATATCACAATTTTGACAGTGATTATTGAATAAAAAATTACTGAAAGCTAAAAGACGATACAATTGCTGTATTTTTCCGCCATTTTTTTTTGAAACAGAGCTAAAATTTCTAATTCATTTTAACAGTAAAGAGCAGTAAAACAATGCACTAGTTTTGTTTAGTAAAAATTCACAAAAAGAATCAGTAAAATAAATATCTACTGAAATGCGCAAAGTGATATTTTCAAAAATCTTTAACAATATATTAAACTTAAAAATTCAAACAATTTACTTGACTCTCAATCTGATGCTAATTAAATTGAATTGAACGGATTGCAAAGACCACATCACAAATATTCATACCCCATTGCTTCCTCTAAACACTTAGTATTATAATGATTTTTCCTTCAGAATGTGAAAAGGCTTAAAAAGCGATAATGGTCCCAATGTTGATGATATTTAAAACCCAAACATCCCAAAGCATAAGCTCTTCGTGTTTGATAAGGATCATTACTTTAGAAATGCATGGATGCTAATTTCTTGAGGATACCACCAGGTGTCGCTTTTAATTCGCTTATCGTTCACCATTTTCCCAAGCGAAAAATCAAATATTCAATTTTGTAATTAGAACTTCTACATAAGATTTTGAACTTCGATAAGGCACTACACATTATCAGTTTGGGAGATAAACAAAATTTAATAAACGGGAAAACTGCAAAATTCTTGAGAAATTTAATTTATCATATCGTTTTAGAAAGTTAAATGAAAAGTGTAATATTATTTAATTTGTTTTATAAATTGTTTATCTTGCTTTTATTTAAAAAATTTCAAACATAGATAAGACTCCGATTATTAGATTTATTAGGATAACTTTTCACGAGTATGAATATCGTCATAACAGTTTATTTAAAAAATGGGATTATTATTGGTAAAACTCGGGGGGGGGGGGCTTCAAAATGATTCTATCAAGTGAAACGTATTAAAAACAGCACTGATAAATTTCATTTACTTTCATTCTATTAATGTGTGACGAGAGCCAATAAGAGGACGTTTAGCTATGAATTTCCAACTTAGAACATTCAAGCAGAGACAACGACAGATAAGCCTGGTTTCACACGAGAAGAATTTGTGCCCGTCAACTTGTTTTCTGTCACCACTTCTCTAGTGTGAAAAGGGGATATAACTTTCACATATGAACACAAAGTAGACTGAAAAGGGAGCACTGAAGGAGGAAAAGAACTGCCGAAGCATCGGTAAAATTAAGACGCAATAAAAAGATTTTTTTTTTTTTCATTTTCAATACACAAGTAGCCGCGTGTGAAAATCGTAGCTTTCACACTATCCCTTTAGATTAGTCAAATAGTGAAGAGAAAAACGTGGTTTTCGAGCACTTGAAGGAGTGACACAGCAAAGTCCACCAGTTGCCCACGTGTAAAGGGACCCAGGCGATATCTTATCAAAACTAGCTCTCGAATGTCTGCATCTTCTGTTAAGTGGGGTACAAGTTGACTAGTATGAAAAAGAGTCTTTAGTACCTTTGTTTCCTCTTTTCTATTCTACATTATGTAATGATCTTGAAGCTCATTTTTTAGTATGATAAACATAGTAAAATCATAACACACACAACCCATATATATATATATATATTTTATTAAACAAATCCATTTAAGGAGATCATAACCTGCTTATACTTAACTACATTTTGAAAAGAAAGTATGACAACTAATAGAAAAAAATTAGTATAGATTCCTACTTAGGTCAACACAAGGAAATTTTTATTTTAGTTACTTTTTATTAAATAATTACAATTAATATAAATAGGTATATACATATGACAGAATCACAATATTACGGGGCAATTAGTTTTTATTAATTATCATTAAAGCATCGTATTGTGTCATCCAAAACAATCGTGTATACAAAATTTCAGTTCAACTGAATGCTTTAAAACGTAAGAAAAAAAATCTTTTAAGGTTTTGACCCATGCCGCTAAAAATGAAGCCAACTTGACTGAATCTGTAATTCTTTAAATAATTAATTTAAATCAATTAATTTTAATTAATTACAATTAAATTATCGTATTGTCACCCCAAACAATAGTGTATAGAAAATTTTAGCTCAAATGAGGGCTTTAAAATGAGAGAAAAAAAAAACCTTTTGAAGTTTTGACGCAAGTCGTTAAAATGGTCACTAAGTCGCCAAAAATGATGCCAACGTGGCTGTATTTTTAATTCTTTGATTAATTAGCTCTGATCGATTAATTTTTTAAATTATAATTAAACTAATGCCATCCAAAATAATCGTGTATATAAAATTTCAGCTCAATTGAGTGCTTTAAAATGTATTTTATTAATGATTAAAAATTTGTACAAGATATAGGTGGATTGTAAACTAACAGGAATTGAAAAAAAACAGTAACATTGAATTAAATATAGAAGAAGAAATACTTTGTATTAGAGTTTGTTGTAATTTCTATAAATGGGATTATATAAAATCAAAAAATGCGCTTAACACTATATAATTTATGAAAGCACTCGCGTCTGTGATCTAGATAAAACTGTGTAAAAACATAAAAGGAAGAAGAGAAAGAGGGGACTGAGAAAGTCTGAAAATGCGAAAAATTACTAGGGCATTTAGGAAGCATGTAATCCAGGAAGCTACAAACGACAGGAAGCTCTTTGATAAAAAAGAAAAATCCCTCTTTCTCCGTGGGATCATAAAATCCGTACTTATCTGAATAAGTTAACCTCTAACTTAACGAGTATCAAAGGAACAAATAAATAACACTTTTAAAATATTTCTACACTTCAAAGATACATTATAATTTTTAATACAGGAAATATTTTGCCCTTTTAATATTCATGCGTATTCTTACCAAAAGATAAATCTCTTATAATGTCAAAGTTTAAAAACATAATTACATTTTCCAAAAATATCCTACATATAACATTAAACACTATTAATTATACATTATCTTTTTAAAAAATGTTGCTTATAAAAAAAGTATATTCAATATGATTATTCATTGTAAATTTTCCTCATTTAAGGTATCCGACTGAGTTCGGAACTGTGCTTTTAAAAAAACGCACAAATGGATAATTTTTATGATTTTAGTGTCACATAGATTAGAAAGCATGTATAAAATTATTTTAAGGACATTGTGACAAAAGAAAATTATTTAAATACAATATTTTGGCAAAAAATTAACTTAGAATAACCTTGTTTCAAAACGTTCTCCTTTAATAAAAAATGCTTCTATAATAATAATATTTTGCTTACATACAGTAAAGACTTTTACAGACAGTCTGGACTAGGTTTTTTGAAAAATTCTCATTATTTTCTACCAATTGAAATAATGATCGGCGTTTTTTTCTTAAAATTTCTACCCTCTGTTGTAGTATATAATATGGATAAATCCACTTCTAAGCTATATATTTCAAAAATTCTAGTTCAACCTCTGTACAGAGGTCTGATATATATACAAGCAAAATATTATTATAATAGAAGTGTTTTTCATAAGAGGAGAATGTTTTGAAAATTGATCCTTCTGTGTTCATTTTTGGTCAAAATATTGTAATCAAATAATTTTTTATAGTTATAATATTCTTAAAACAATTTTATATACGTTTTCTAATCTAAGTGACACTAAATATCATAAATATTATCCATTTATACGCTTTTGCAAAATCACGGTTCCGAACGTCGTCGGATACCTTAAGAAAAAAAAGTTTCTTAAAAAATAAAGTTTTTAATTTGAATAGATTTTGGTTATTTTAATAATTTTTTGTAAAAAATTATATACTATTGATGCCAAGAATGGATCTAAATTCAATATAACACATCCTTATATTATTTTTATTACTCATATCACTACAGTAATACCTCGTCTAGCGCAAACGCGGAAATAGTTGTTTTCAAATCTCGTCAATTCGTCTTTTGTTTGATAAAAAAAAATTGGTAAAATTAGTAATGTGTGATTGAATAAGTTGTCGAACTTTCCAGGTAAATAAATTTCGAAGTGGGTATTGATAATATTCAAGAACTGCTGGATTCTCATAATTAAGAGCTGACAATTTATGAGCTCATAGAAATACATGAGCAAGAGCAAGACATTGAAGAACTTGAATCTTTAGAGCCAGTTCATTCAGGAGATGGAATGGTGGTTGGGAATTTGACAGAAGGCTTCAGTTTAATTTTAAAAAAAACTTACGAATTCTGGAAAATATAGACTTCAATGCAGTAGCGTAGCGTGACTTTTCGTCGCCTGAGGCCGACCGGAAATTTTGTCGCTTCTCTATTTTTATTATTAGTCTAGTAAATTAGTAAAAGCTAAAAAAAAAAAAAGCAGCTTTTAAATTTTTTTTTATTGTTCAAAAATGCACTTTTCGTGTTTTTTTTTCATAGCAAAATCTTTTATACAATTGCCAATATCAATATATATGTTATGTTTAATTGCCAGAATAGTTTAATTTGTTAACCTTAACCTGGACATAGTCGATATGAGACAATTTTTGATGAATTTTAGCTTAGAGAAGCTTCTCTCGCAACTGGAATTACTGATGACAGATGTTAAAAAAATTCTCAACATTATAACAATGTTTGGTAAGCCATCTTCAAGTTTGGACTCAATAATATATTTTAATAAACCCAGAGAGCCGGACCTAATGAGTTCTTTTTACAGCCTGGGTTTGTTGCAGCTACGAAAGCTTGTACACGT
>BMAV01006863.1:50389-68397 GCA_019973955.1 Trichonephila inaurata madagascariensis
GGAAATCAGTTCTTTGCTGGAGACAGCTACAAAATAAATTAAAACCTATATTTCAGCAATGATTGGTAACTATTTTATAGCTATAAAAAGGCTCTATAAACTATCCATTTTTTCAGGAACCATACATTCGAAATTTAATTTTATTCGTAGAATAAATCAAATATTTTTAATTCAATAAATAGTACAATCATTCGAACAAAAATTAGGTTATTAATTCACTTTAAACTACTTCATTTTCTGCCTTACTCAAAGATGACTTCAAAAGTTTTTTTCTTGTTATTTATACTAACTTATAGATTTATTTTTTCCTTTTTATGAAAAACTTAAAACGTTGAGTCACGTACTTTCATCTTTCGCTAAAACTGAAAATGCTTTCGAACTTTGTAATATCTTTGTTTAACTTTCTAATTCTAAAAGAAAAGAGTAGGTTAGCATTGGCAAAAAAAAATATTCTAAAAAAGTTTTGGAAGGTTTAATCATTTTAAATGGTTCTGGTATAAAACTTACAAGCATTTTTCTTTCTCTTTGTAAATAAATACGAAGTTTCTAGTTGCCTTCCCATCAGTTTAACCCATCAAAAAAAAATTTTTTTAAAGAAAAACATGGAAACTGATGCTTATTTCTTTGTACGGATTTCTAAATTTACCGTGCCACATTCGAAAATCTTTCTGTTTAAATTGTTACCAAGCAAATGGCAATACACAAACAGAAAGTATCAAAGCTCTAAAAAGGTTTCTCAATTTATTTATAGGATATTTTATGTAGTAACTTTTAATACTACATTTCAATTAAACATTGGTTTTACTTTATTAAAGAGGGGGGGGGGAATGTGAGAGACAAACAAAAATGTATATAATTATGAAATTATATGAAATGGGAAAATAAAATGTAACTAAAAAATGACACAAAAAGAAACTTCATTTTTCAGATATCAAAAAAATCTTCAAATTTAATAATCGCGCTTTTGCAATTTAAAAAAAAAATCACAATAATTTAATTATCTCTAGATTTTGTCATAATATCAAGTATGTAAATTATTACAACATTCAAAGCCAATGAATTGAAACTCTGATCATTGTGAGCGTTTCTACACTGCAACCAATGTTGTATAAAACAGGTAACAACTGCAGACGGTTTACATTTTAGTTGCAGTTCCCTGGAGACACAACCAATAATACATTACGACGTTGTCAAACACATTATACCCAACCGGATGACTTCGAATGTGGTCGCATTATCAGGATACATGCGAAACTCGCTGGTCATACTAACCATTAGTAACTTACTATAGCACCAATTAATACGACAGTGTAAAAATGCTAACAGCAACAACTGTTACCAGAAACTCATTTTTGGAATAAAAACTAATAAGTTACGAAGCAAAATCCGATAAATTGTGCAAAAGGCTTGAACTATCCTAACGGCATCGAATGCTATTCAATATGCTCAGTTTCTTCTACGCCACCCATGGTACTTTTCATCACAGTATTTTACTGTTACAACGATGAGGTTACGTTCCCTGTCCCCTATGCTCCGTGTTAAAAATCAATGATTTTGTCTAGAATGCTGTCATATGCGATCATCATGGATATTAGTAGGCTGGCCGTCTAAAGTTCAGCGAGGAATCCCACTCTAGTCTTGGAGTAGATAACCATTGAGTTTGTGTGTGGATTTAATCTATTGGCATGCAGAATGAGGGCCATTACCACTAGTTTTATTGTGTGAAATGCTATCTGTTTCGACTCGCAGGTTGGTTTCATTCATCATGCATAAACTTTAATACCTCGACGATATATCAATGCATTACCCTTTGTAACACGTGGTCTTGGAGCCACTTTACAAGATGATATCAGGCCTCCTACGGCGGGTATATCTCTAGACTTTCTCCACGTTGTTGATACTCTTAATTAACAGCATGGTTACCAGGACTTTTGCCAATCGAATATGTATAGGAGATGCAAGGTAGACAAATTCGGGAACTCTCCAAAATTTCTCAGATCTGAAACGTAGGAGAGAAGTCATCTGTTCCCGATTTTAACATTTAAAGTGCAATGGTAAACCATTGTGATAGGTCTAATATTTATTTTATTTTTAATCATTTTATTACCTGATTATGAGATTTATATGAATTTAATTTCAATGACAGCAGTCTTTTCTTCGTTGCTCAAAAATGTGAATGATAATTTGTGAAATATATTCATAATCCAATAACAAATTGAATTAAGTCTGATTATATATTTATAGAATATTCTCTATTTTCCAATTGCTTCAATTAAGGTTTTGAAAATAATAAAACAAAAGCAATTAAAGAGTAGAAGGGATTTTCTTTGAAAGCAATTTTAACGAAAATATATATTTTACTTTTAAATCTGCTATATAGAAACGAGAGACTAGACCAAATTTTTGTTTTCTTTTACGTAGACACAATTCGATCAAAATAATTTTTTTTTCTTCCAAAAAATACTTAGATATCAAATTTCGAACTTTTCTTATTTCTTTCATCTGAAGAAATATGCCGACAGACGTCTACCTCCAATAAAAGAGAAGGTATCACTATTTCAAAATGCATTCTGGAATATCAGTGCAACCACGGGTTTAAATTTAAACAGAAAAAGAAATTCTAGAATCATATATTTTACAAGATGTTATTCAAAGTATCGAAGTAAGTTACAATGTACTATTCAAAGTATTTTTCTTTGCCCACTAGTTCAAGGTAAGTTAAGTTTCCAGACACCATAATTTTTTTACTTTTCAAAGTTCAGAAGGTACAAAAAACTGTTTCGATTCTTAAGTTAATGCAAGTCAATAATGTGAAATCGCTCAAAAGTTTAGATAAGACTTGGGTTTTGAATAAGAAATTCTTATCAAATTATGAGAGTTTTCATTTTTTACATTATTGTAACAATTTCCTTATCAGCCCTTTCAAATTATTATCCATAAATAATAATTTCGAATGTTAAAGACGAATTTTTTCTTAAAAAAAATTGCAATAATCTTTTATTTTATAAAATTACATTTAATGATAATATGAGAATTATTTTAAAATTATGCGTGGTTATATTTATGATCTATGTTGATGTGACGTTATTGATTTTATTTATCGTTTGGTTCTATTTGTTTATGATGTAATTCAATATTCAATCTATTTTGAAGGACAACATTTGATGTGTTTTTAAAGGAAAGTAAATTAGATTCAATTTTGGACCGCGATAAAGTTAATATTTTAATTACAACTTCTTTTTATTTGGAGGTTGCGGTGGTCATGATCTGTAACTATGATCGGGGTTCCCTCTATCAAGTTATGGATTCAAGTCCTGATGCCTCTGTGGATACAGATTCAAATTTAAATGAAATTAGCGGGCTGTAAAATTAAAAAATTGATATAATCGATCTAAAAACAGGAATAAACACTTTTGAATATATCATTAAGAACATAATTTAGACAGAATAAGAATTTTAACATTAAGAATTCCACAAAAACAAAGCTTCAACATACCTCACTTTATTCCACGATTCGATTCGAATAAGAATACACATCACGAATAAAGCACAACAAACAAATCTGTTGCCAGAACTTTACATTAACAGAAACGCGTCAAAAATAAAAAATTATAATTAAATGCGTTGGCGCAGATTCAGTTCATGAGCCGACAGTCACTAGGGACCCTCCACGTGAGGGGCTGGTGCATAAATAAATTAATAGCTGCTCAAAGTTTTCTCATTGATGTGATGTGGAGTTCGGAGAACAAGGAGCTAGTGCAGTTGTCGTCCTCATCACTTGATTGGGGTTTGAATTTACGAAGTCCTTCACCATTAATTTTCCAATGAACTTCGAGAAATGCGATGTTTATAAATAATCATGTTATCTGTAATTTACTTGATACTAGTTTGAACACAAACGTATTCAACGTTTCCCTTAACGCGAAAAATGCAACTCAGCATAAAAGGAAACTAAGATGGTGTGAGAATAATCTTATTTTTAAAGAAAGGGCGTTTTTTAATTCCCAATTGATAATTTCTATTAGAAATTTTTTTTTAAAAAGCTCACACATTTATTTGCATTATTCACGACACATAAAAGGAAAGAAAAAAAATAGTATTCGTAAGAAAACATATAATCTAATGATGATTTAAAATTATCTCTTAAGAGAAATAAAAAAAAACTAAACCTTACTTTATACAGTTCAAACAGTTCTATAAAATAGCCTTTAAAAATAGTCCGGGTAAAGCTCATTACTTACAACCATAATTTTTATTGAAAAGGGTCTTTTTTATTTTAAAAAGTATTTATAGATAAATTAATATATTATCCAAACGCCAAGTATTTTACAAATATTTCTGACTAGCTGCGTGGTACGGCGTTGCACGGGCTTTTTCTACTTTTATAAATTTTCCCTTCCCTTCTCAAAATCAGAACTTCCATTATTCTTTTTCGAAACTACTTTGCCTTTTTTGTTTCTTTCCCCTCCGCTTAGGCTGGGCTTTTACCAAGTGTGTAACTTAATTTCCTATTTCCTTCATGACACCAGCATTTTTGTACGAGTGTGTGCGCGTACGATGAGAGTGATTGCTATAATAATGTCATTAAAATTAACTTTTTCGAAATTTTTTCACTGTCAGTCAGGTTTCTTTCCCCTTCATTTACCCCCTGCTTTGCACGAACATTTTTTTGAATGTACAAAACTAACATATTCATAATTTTAACAATAATTATTTTTCTTAGAGATTAAAATAATAAAAAGGGTTTGGTATTTTCATTTACTCAATCAATCGTTACATCACAATAATTTTCTTCTTAGGTTTTGAAATAATAAACTGATTAAAAATGTTCATTGAGCAATTAGTTATGACATATCGTTATCTTAAAAAATGGCTGTAAAAGAAAAATCTCGTTTATTGATAAATACTTAAATAATATTTAAAAATATTGTAAAATAATTAAATCAATATATAAGAAATATATTATACTTTTATTATATTAATTATACAATATTTTTTCTATATTTGGCTCAAATTAAATAATAATTTAACAAAAACAAATATTTCAATGTAAGAGAGAAAATTAGCATGTTATAAAGTAAACAGAAATGAATGAATGTAAATAGAAATAAAAATTATATCAGAAAAGTAATAGCAGTAGTTAGTTTCTGCTATTGAACTATGGGTGAAATAACCTGAAATACACTGCTGTATGGCCACCGTAAATGCAACACCAAGAAAGACAAGAGATAGCACAACAAAATTTATTTTGTAGATACCATGTTGACCAAGTATCAAATGATTAAATATAGAGACTTCTGTGAAGTGTGGTTCCTGCCAGAATCAGTAGCCAGAAGAAGCCGCCATTGTTGGAGATCACCGCTGCCACTTGCCTCAAAATTGATTCAAAGAGACTTTGGATGTGTTCTTGGGGTACAGCAGACCAAGCAACTTCCACACGTTGCCGAAGTTGATCTGGTGTGGCAGCTGGGGGTTTAATCTGGGTCAATCGTTGAGCAACCATGGACTACATGTTTTCTATCGGCGAAAGATCCTCAGAGCAAGCCGGCCAGGGAAGCAATTCAATCTGGTGATTGACGAAGAACCTTTGGACAATGCGTGCCACGTTTGGTCACGCATTATCCTGTTGAAATATGGCTGTGGCCAAGCCCTGTAGGTAAGGAAGGACAACTGGCTCCAACACATCGGAGATGTACCGCTGGCTGTTTAAAGTACCGGCAATGCGCACTAGAGGAGTGTGCGAGAGTGATATCCAATACCGCCCCATACCATAATACCCGGGGCAGGACCAGTGTGGCGGGCATAACGCAGCTGTTCAGCATCTTCTCTCCATGGTGTCTCCAGACTCAAATCCGACCATCGTGGTGTTGCAGACAGATGCATGACTCGTCAGTAAAGACAACTTCATTCCATTCTGCCGCCCACATCCTTCTTTCATCGCACCATTGGCGGCGAACACATCTGTGGTTCTGCGTCAAGGGTAGGCCAAGCAATGGACGTCTTGCGGACAGACCACTCTGCTGTAAATGTCGTCGAATGGTACGCGCAGACACTGAATGATGCGTTACAGACTCAATGTGCTGTGATACGGTTCGTGATGTGACAGAGCGAATTTTTACTGCCATGCGCACAATTTGCCTGTCTTCACGTGAAGTGGCGCACTGAGGTGGCTGCGATCGACCACGTCGGTCCGTCGTACCCTCCTGCATCCAACAGTCACATATCCGCATTACAGTTGTTTGGTTTCGTCCAACACGACTACCAAATTCCCTGAAAAGATAATCCACAACCTTGGTAGGCCACTATCCTTCCTCTGTCAAATTCGGATACTTGATCAAAAGCTAATCGCTGTTTTCTACGAGACATAACTGATCGTTTTTTGAAAAAACCACAAGAAAAACACAATTGCCGAACTTGAAACCGTCGAAATCTCCAAGCCTTAAATAGCGCTTTGAGGTGGCGCCACAGGGGCGCGTGATGTGTGTCAGCGCTGAAATTCTAATCATTTGCATATCTCACCTTCGCTAATGCATATTGTAAATTTCATTTTATTTGCATGCTTCCTTCAGGGTGTTGCAACTACGGTGGCCAGCAGTGCACATAAACCGAAAGAAAAAATTAATGATGATAAACTGATTAACAAAATAATATCATAAATAAAAAATATTAGTTAGCCATCAACAGGAAAAAAATTAAATTAGTATTACATGAGGAATGGTGTAATATATATAATATCTAACATCTCTGTAATATACCTAATATAAAGTATTAGATGTAATTCAATACTAAAATAATTAAGTTAGTATAAACTAAAATAAAAAAATCTATCTAAAATAGGTCCCTGTTGAAATAATCTAAAATCAACAACAGTACTGAATGATACAAACAATAAAACATGTTGTTAAAAAATTAATTATTCAAATAATACTTTTTCGCACAATATTTCTATTAGCAATTGTAATTCTATTGCAAAGAACACAAACAAATGAGTACATACAATCATAAATAACTATAGTGATAACTGAAATATATATATCATATATGGGCAGTATGATAATATATAAAATATGTATACGATTCCCAAAAAAGTACATGAGGATAAGATTATCAGAAGCAATATTAAACCATCAGATGTAAAATCACATCAACACTGAATTTTAAAGAAATCCAAAAGGAGATATGAGACAATCTTTTCAAGGTGCATATTTTTTCAGCTAATACTTTTTTTATCACAAATGATTGATTTATATATTGCAAGATTGTCAGAAGCAAAGTTAAGTCGAGACAAAAGAATCAGGTCAACATTGAACTTAAAGGAATATTGAGAATAGGTCAGCAAATATATCATATTTGTATCCTAGATCAGCAAATAGCTTTTTGTTAAAAAAAAAATTCTGATTTTTTTCATTTAAAACAAAGATGAGATCTTATCGGTCATAGAGATCATAAGGCCATAAGCAGTGACATACAAAAAAACATGGTTCACAATATTACCAATTTGTCGATAGCAATTAGTTTGAATTTAGTGTCATTTTCTTTTTGTTATACTTCAAGCAATATTTTTCTACAAAGACGAAAACATTGAATTAGCTGATGAAGAAAGAATAGCAAAAATATTTATTTTCAACGACAGAAAATATTATAGCAATGTATTTATACGTAAAAAAGGTATACAATGCATATGTACAGTTAGCTAAAAACTACATGAAGAACAGATTGTTAGATGGAACGTTAAGCAATGATGCAACACAAACAGTTTTGAACAACAACAATAAAAAAATAACAGAAAATCTTACATATCGTAAAATCTGGCATATAACGTCCACTTTCATCACACAAAATTAAATTGAAATTTACGGGTTCAAGAGCTTTAAAAACGAAAAAAGATGAGTATAGAAAAAAATTAAGACTTCTACAAATATCGAAATACTGTTTATTTAAAAGAAATGACACTCCTTATGAACTTATAGAGTTGTAATTCGATATAGATATATACTATGTTCTATACCTTGGAATAATACCTCAAATAAATTACTTCAAAACATGAGACCATTGAATATGTGCATTTCAGGTCTCTTCGTACAAAAGAGTGTGTGCGTTATATGGCGAGCATAACAAACATTAAAAAATGCAGCTCAAAAAAGTATAGGTGAGCATTATACGCCCGATTTTATGGTAATCTGATGTTTTTTTAGCGTCAAATTGTTTGATATCATCCATTTTTTTATTCATTTCACCATTGGAATATGAGTTTAAATAACTGCGCATATTTTTCATGATATTCAACATTGATCAGCATCTGCTGATGAAGGAAGAAAAACAATAATCTTTTTTTTCAACCAAAGAAAATGTCACAGAAATGTACATGCATAAAATCTTTAAAAATATATATGAAAAACAGATTGTAAGAAGGAAAGTTAAATCATAATACAACACGACAAAAATTGCATTAACTCTGAATTTTAAAGTGCAAAAGGGAATTACTTTTTTGAGCATTCAATCCCATCCATAGTCTGATTTTGATGAAACTACCATAAACAGCTCAGAAACGTAAATAAAAAATTTTTAGACTTAAATAAAAATTCGCATTAGCAGTCATATTCTTACCTATTAGTGTCACTGTATTCAAATTGGCACCATGCGAATCGTGCTATTTCCCACCAAAATCTTACAAATCTTTTTTGTTTCATATAAAACATGTAAAAATCTTTGTTGTTTTGATATCAAGAAGTGATTCGTGTGGCGCCAATTTGGTTGTGGTGACGCTAATAGGTTAATACCTAAAAATCTAACTTAAATCACGATATCTGCAATCTTATAATCCCAATTAGATTGCAATGAGTTTCATTTTCTTTTTGTTATCCTAATATTATAATTGCGAAAGTTTGTATGTATGGATGTTTGTTACTCTCATGCAAAAACAACTGAATGGATTTTAATGAAACCTTACAAAATATAGCTTATACAATAATATAATTTTTTCTTGCTTATTGTAGTTTAAATTATATGATACCGTGACTCAAGTTTTTAAGCCAAAAAATGATTTGTGAAGCGTTTTGTAAACAAAAGCTTAGATAATGTGGTACTTATGTATTAGCGTCACCACAGCAAAATTGGTGCCATGCGCGCGAATCACACCTTGATACCAAAATAACAAAGATTCTTATATATTTTATATAAAATCGGTCTGATTTTGGCGTAAAATGGCGCGATTCATGAGGCGCCAAGTTGGCTGCGGTGATGCTAATACGTAAGTACTGTTAATAATTACTTATTCTGTAACACATATATCAGTGGATTATTTTAGACCATGGAATTCACT
Source organism: Trichonephila inaurata madagascariensis (assembly GCA_019973955.1). NCBI lineage: Eukaryota > Metazoa > Arthropoda > Arachnida > Araneae > Nephilidae > Trichonephila > Trichonephila inaurata. The sequence goes on from BMAV01006863.1 coordinate 59,712, forward strand.
TCTTACCTGCTTTTATTCTTATGTTCAAAAATAATAATAATCTGTTACAAAAAACTTTATTGCTTTTCTTTGTTCAACGACAAATTCTAAATCTTGCTTATTGTAACAATAAAGTCGAAAATCCTAGCTAGCAGTATAACAAAAAGAGAATATAGTAATAAATATATTTTTCTATGCACATTTTTTTAATGATTTTATTATGCACGTTTGGTAGTAACAAGTTGATCCTTATATCAAAATAAATGCTTTTATCACTTCTGGATCAGAATAATAAAATTTAGCTTGCATGTTTCTTTGGTTGAATTGAAATCCGTCAAGAATGCTCTCGACGGGGTTACCGGAGGAATTGATGTTAAAAATTCCGTTTGTACTCTATTAGATTTAGACTTGAAATTTAGGACATATATTTATTTTACGGAGTAGATATCCATTTGAAGCTGTGCTTTTGTGGAAATTCACTTGATTATTGGGTTAAGTGAGCGCAAAAAATCTTTCTACTTCTATTTTAGATATTATTAAAAATTCTAAATTCTGTCCTTTTTATATCAAGAGGTGAGAGAGTTACAGCTATAAATATATTTTTCAATACAATCGAATTCTTAATGCTAGATATCAAAAATTTGTGAATGTGTAAACAGTATTTATTTATACAACATCGTGAAATACACAGTGAAGCGGGTGGATAACGGCTAGTCAGCTATAATTTTGTACTATTTTGCAACTGATGAAACGTGGAATTAACCAATAAAGGAAGAACAATAAGCTTTTCCAGTGAGTGAGTGAATATTAACGTGAGACTATTCAGCTACACGAGGGCTTTTGGTGATGGACCAGGTAATTTTGAACCATGGTCAAGTGACGTAGACGACACCTGAGCTGGCACCCCCTCTCCTAACTACCACATCTCACCAACGGGAGGACGTTTCAGCTCTCGACAGATTTAGCGTGCATCGCTGCCCTACACGGCGGGTCTTTAGTGGTACTGGGCTCGAACTCGTGACAAGGCCAGTCACGATCCGATACCTATACCACTCGGCTACCGCGGCCACATAAGCTTTTCCAGACCAATTGTTCAACTTTGGGGCTGACTACCTTGATATCAAAATCAGATGAATTGTAGCCCAAGCACAACTGTAGATTGATAATACAAAAAAAAACATGTAAAAAAATCTTGTACGTAAAAAGAAATTTAACTTAAATCACACAATATTGGCAATCTGTTAATCCCAATTAGTTTGAATTGTCTCATTCCCTTCAGTTACATTTTTCTACTTTTTTGTTACAATGGAATTTGCCAATAGAGGAAAAGGATACTTACGTATCGGCGTCACCTCAGCCAAATTTGCGATATCAAAACAATATATTCTTACGTGTTTTATATGAAAAAGAAAACAAATCAGTCAAATTTTTGTGAAAAGAAGTGCGTATCAGTGAGTAATCAGTGAGTACTTACGTATACGTAAGTATCAGAAAAAGCAGTAACCTTTTTCTCTTTCAATGGAAGGAAATGTTGGTACTTGCGTTTTATCGCACCAATGTCAACACACATTCAAAATAACTCTCCAAGTTAGCAGCCCTGATCTTCGCTTAGAATAAACTTGTGTTTGCAAATGTTTTTATTAAAGTTTAAATTTTTAAGGGCTTAATTTTTTTAAGTTAAAATTTCCAAATTTCACTCATCAGTACCTTCTTTTTTTTAAAAAAAAAAAAAAAAAAGTGCTGCGCTAATGAATTCTTGAAAAAAGGGTTTTATTTCAGCAATAATTTTTTTTCCATTAGTTTAATTTATTACTATATTCTCTTTTTGTTATACTGCTAGCTAGGATTTTCGATTTTATTGTTAAATAAGCAAGATTTAGAATTTGTCGTTGAACAAAGAAAAGCAATAAAGTTTTTTGTAACAGATTATTATTATTTTTGAACATAAGAATAAAAGCAGGTAAGAAGTGAATTCCATGGTCTAAAATAATCCACTGATATTTGTGTTACAGAATAAGTAATTATTAACAGTACTTACGTATTAGCGTCACCGCAGCCACATTGGCGCCTCAAGAATCGCGCCATTTTTCGCCAAAATCTGACCGATTTTATATAAGATATGTTAGAATCTTTGTTGTTTTGGTATCAAGGTGTGATTCGCATGGCACCAATTTTGCTGTGGTGACGCTAATACATAAGTACCACATTATCTAAGCTTCTGTTGACAAAAAGCTTCACAAGTCATTTGTTGACTTAAAAACTTGAGTCACGGTATCATATAATTTAAACTAGAATTAGCAAGAAAAATTACAGTTTAGAAAATAAACAAACATAAAACTGTGTGACACTAAAATAGAAATTATAGTATTAATTTAATACAAAACAATTCATATCCTAAGATATGGGAAATCTAATGTTATCATATTTGTGTTGCCAATCCAAAAAATGAAATTTAGAAAGAACATTTTTTTACGACAACATTTTCGGAGAAAGCGAATGTAATTCCACCACAAAGAGTTAAAAAAACCCATAAATAAATATATTAACAATAAAATGTGCTAAAATCCCCCAAAAAACTGCTCTAAACATTAATTTTCGCAAAGTTGACTTGGCACATCTGATGACGTCATATCTCCATTTAGCTGAAAAATCGCTTAAAAATTGAATTTTAAAAAAATCTAAAGCAAATTTCGGAAAAAACTCTTCGAGGTGTTCAGGATAATGACGTACAGCTTCTACATGCTAAGTTTCAGAAATCTGGGTTGCTTAGTTTTGCAGGAGAGCAGAAACACACAAACTGTTTTTTTATTAGTATAGATTATTTGCGCGTAATAGTTTTATAATTATTATATATTACTAGCTGGTATACCCGTTATCCGCACGGGTAAATTGAAAAATAAAACAATAGAGATTGAAGAAAATTTTTTTTTTATTTTACATGATATATTTAAGTGAAAAACAAATTAAACAAAAAAAAATGGTTTTTCAGCATATCTCTGCTCTCCAAAAATTCAGATTTACCAAATTTGAAATCTGTTTGTCTAATACAAGGGTGTCCAACACGCGACCCGTGGGCCACATGTGGCCCGGCAGTACGTAGATTGCGGCCCGCTGACTCTTTTTAAAATTTTTTTTAAATATCAGGTTTTTAAAGTTTTTTCATTTTGAAATTTATTTAAGGGGAAATTTATACATATATAACTATAAATATACAATGTATTTGCCTGTTAGCTATTCCTGTTTTAAAATAAATCTATTTTGATAATAGAAACGTCCTTTAGATTAAAATAGATTTATATTTTATCAAACAGTTACATTTTATTTTGCTATAATAAATTACTTTTTTAATAAATTCTGAATTGCTAATTATGCATATCCTTTACTATGGTACATGGTTCTCTGTGTGCGACTTTCATTTCTCCTCCTCCTTTTCTGTTTGGACTGCCCAAAAGCAAGAGATGTTTTTTAAAGTTTAAAAAAATTATTCAGGATGGTTAAATTAAAAGGCAATGTATACTTAATCGTTTGAGAATGACAGCACAATCAAATTTTAACAATGAGTAACGAAAGATCAATTCAAAAGGAACTCCGTAATTTTCAAGAAAATGACAACTGTAATATTTTAAACATTATTTTATTATTATATTATATAAACATTATTATATTATCTATGTTTGTATACATGAAAAATAATGAAAACAATAAAAATAATTCATTTTGTTTTAAATTTTCACTGCAATAAATGTTTTTTTTGTTTCCAAATCTGATATAAAGGTACATATTTTTATGTGCGGACCGCGAGATTATAATGTGTTTCCGAAGTGGCCCGCAAGGTCATTAGGGTTGGAAACCCCTGGTCTATAATAGTTGAAAAAAGGGATTTTTTTTTTATCTGTAACACCCCCGTAACCCCCATGTGGGTTAACTTTTGAAAAAAACCCTTTTTGTCAGATCTATGCTCAGCAAAAGTTATATGTTATCTAAAAATTTCAAGTTTATAGGTTTAGTTATTTATAAAGGGAAACTTTTTTGTATAAAATGGCCTCACAACCCCTTGGACGTTAATTTTCGCAAAACTCTTTTCTGGAGGATATCTACTCCTTGAAAGAAACATGCCAGCTAAATTTCAATTCTTTGTTTAATAATTTGAAAAAACGAAATTCTCTTTTATCTATGAACCCCCTTTACACCTCGCAACCCTTTCAGGGTTCAATTTTCGTAAAAGCCTCTTTTGTAGCGGTTCTCTACTCCTTGAAAGGAAAATACCAGACAAATTTCAAATCTGCAGGTCCAATAGTTAAAATCGTGAATATTTATCTATAACGGCACTTAACCCTTTACAAACCCCTTAGGTGTCAATTATTACAAAACCCTTCCTTAGCGGATCTTTACTTCATGAAAGGAACATGCCTACCGAATTTCTAGTCTGAAAGTTCATTAGTCAAAAAAGGGAATATTTATCTCTTACGCCCCATTAAACCCACGCATATCCCTTTGGTAGTCTATTTTCGAAAAACATTTTTGGTAGCGGATCACTATTCTACGAAAGAAATATGCCCGCCAAATTTCAAGTCTGTAGGTCTTACAGTTTAAAAACGGGAATATTTTTCTATAATGGCGCTTAACCCTTCGCAATCACCCTCGGGTGTCGTTTTTCGCAAAACCACTTTTGTAATGGATCTGTACTCTATGAAATGCACATGCATAACAAATTTCAAGTCTAAAAGTCTAATAGTTCAAAAACGGGAATGTTTATATATAAAGCCCCTTAATCCTCCGCAACGCCATTTGGGGATCGATTTTCACTAAAACCATTTTGTAGCTGATCTCTACGCCATGAAAACAATCTGCTGGTTAAATTTCAAGACTGTACGTCTAATAGTTTAAAAATGAAACTAATTATCTTTTACACCCCTTGGGGGTCGATTTTCACTAAAACCATTTTGTAGCGGGTATGTACTCCATAAAAGGAATCTGCTTACTAAATCTAATAGTTTAAAAATGGAAATAATTATCTATAACTTAACTCTGTGGCGCAACAAATTATGAGGGCCAAGGCCTACTGTGTCTAACTTAGTATACACGACCTTGGGCCCTGAGATGCATGAGTAGATGTCCCGGTCAGATGGTCAGTCTGACGCGAGACCCCTAGTGTTAAGTTCCCAAGAAAGCTTGGTACTCATTTATCAACCACTGAAGGGATGAAAGGCTGAGTCAACCTTGCCCAGCCCAGGGTTTGAACCTCGAACCTGTGGTGTGGTAGCACGAAGCATTAACTATTCAGCCACTGGGCTTCAAGTATCTATACCCCCCTCCTTATTCCCCGCAACTCCACTTGGGCACCTATTGGAACATAGTTTTACTAACTCGTAAATCTTCGTGGGAAGACATACACATACAAATATTCGTTTTTATTTATATAGATATAGAGATAACCTGAAAGTAACAACGACGTTTATTAAGAAACATTAAAGACTAAACAGTGATGTAATTTATTCTAATAAAGCAGGTAGATTTTAATGCATTTTAAATAATAAGCAATTAATTATTATTTTTAATCTATAGTTCTTATATCAATATTTTTTTATTGATATAAAATCAATTGAATTAAATAACTGGAACGAAAGAGAACTCCTGACATGACCCCATCTTCATAAAACATAACTCTGATTTTAGGCGAAAAATTACAGCTAAATTAGAAACTCTAGATTACATGAACGTATTTGAAGTTTTTTGTACTTAACTTTTAAAAAAAATCTGCAAAATATATCTCTGTTAAAATCTGAAGTAAAGTTTACAAAAAAATTTCCCTGCATTGAACAATACATGTCAATATAACTCGATGGTTCCCAGTGGAATAAGAGATTTTCCTTGTTAGTAATTTTATCATTACAATTAAATTAACATCATCCACGTGAAGTTAATTAATGCCAGAATTGATTGAGAGAGAAAATAATCAACAAAGCTGTAAGAAAAAATTAAATTCGGAAGGGGAAAGCTCTTTGAATCGATTCTCCAGCATTATTCGAAAGAGGTTTTTAGTTACGACTTTTTAATTGTCTCCTTTACATAAAAAAAAAACACTTAATTAGAATGAAAAAAAATTTTCAGTAGTACGAATAATGTTTTAATAATCAAAAATAAATCTATAAAAAAACAGTTAATCTCAAAATAAAAATAATAAAAGATGCATTTTCTTATATAGAACAAAAAATAATAAAGTTTACTTTTTTAAGAGATGTATTGGTCAAAAAAATAATAGAAATTTTTTTTTTAAATCTCATCGGTTACGGTATTTATTTTTTAAATAACTATAAAATACCTAAAATAAAGCAATTTATTTATTACTATGAAAAAATAACATTCTAAAGTTAACTTCTATTAACTCAAAAAAGGAATTGAACAAAAATTTTGTGTTAAAGCTATGAAGAAAAATTTTACAAAATTAGGAAATAAGAATCTTGCAATACTTTTTATTATAGAAAAAAGAGAGCTTTGTCGCTAAAAATGACGACATAAGAATTTTATTCTGAAGTTGTTGGAGGAAAAGATGTTTAAAGGTTTTTTTCGATGAAAAAAAGTACTTTATTGCTTTTTAAGAAAATACTTATGAAACATATCAATCGAATTCTCAGTCGCCTAATTTCTTCGAGGTAAAAAGTAGAAATCAGAACAGAATATCTTCAGAAATGCTTTTTATTGCAAATTTAAAAAGGATTTATTGATACTATAAAAGCAGCAATTCGCAAGCGCGATTTTTTAACTTAAAAACCGAGCTTATATTTTACCCAACTCTTATTTGATTTTTTAACTTGAAGGTTTTATCCAATGTGCTCAATTCATGATGGTCACATGAAAAAGATAGTCACGTGTTCTCGACTTTATTCAAAATTGATTTTAAATTAACCTGTACTTTTTGGTCTATTTTTTAAAAAAATTTAGGTAAAATTTCAAATTTAATAATTTGGTAAAGATGCTCAAATATAATAAAAAAAAATTTATTAAAAAGAATTTAAAATTAAAAAAAATATTATTTTATTTGTGCACTTTAAAATTAAGTGTACTTTGCCTACTTGTGTATGTTATTATCGGTGAAAAATGTGTTCTTTTTAAAAGAAAGCTTCTGCAAAGAACAAAAGTTGGCAACAACGAAGTGCATGAACGGTTGGAAACACATGGTAGGCTTTAATCGTATGATTATGTCGTCACCTGAATTCACGAACTAATTGGTTAGAAACACATATTTGTCATTACCTTGCGACTATGACGCCACATGAGTTTAGCCAATAAATACTTGAAAAAGCATATAATTTGTACTTTTTATGACAGTATGAATCGTTGAAAACCTTCAAACCTTCAGAATTATTCAGTTTTCATAATCTTTTTTGTTTCTTACAATATCGGACTACATTCGAAACCATGATTTTGGAAAAGAGTATATATGCATAAAGTTTTTGACATTTTGTGTCACCTGAATTAGAGTATAGATGTAAAATTGTTTTAATAATATTATTATAATAAAAAGTTATTTAAATGCAATTTTTTGACAAAAATTGGTTAAAAAAAATGACATATTTTCAACACATTCTCCTTTCAATGAAAATGGTCCTATGATAATATTACTTTGCTTATATACAATTAAAACTTCTCTACAGAGACTAAACCAGAAATTTTGAAATATTCACGTTATTTTCAGTTTCCATGAATTGAAATAATAACCAGTGTTTTTTATTAAAATTTCTCTCCACCCTGATGTATTAAAATATATATATAAATCCACTTCTAAGTAATATACTTGAAAAATCCTAGTTCAGGTTCTGTAAAGAAGTTTTAGCTATATAGGCAAAATATTATTATTATAGAATCATTTTTCATAAAAGGAGATGCTTTGAAAATATATCATTCTTTCTTTATTTTTTGCCAAAAAATGAATTTAAATAATTTTTATAGTAATAATATTCTTAATATAGTTAAATATTCTTAAATATGGTAATAATATTCTTCTTCTAATGTTGAATATTAAATGAAGAATAAAAATATATTTAATATTCTTGTTCTTCATTTTAATATTAAATCTAAAATGTATATTATAATTCAAGAGACACACTAAATATCACACAAAAAGATTATTCATTTGTTCGCCTTTACAAAATTATGGTTCTCAACTTATTTTGATACCTTAAGCAACTTCTGCTTTTGGTAAAGTATCAATTCGTCATCTGCACACTTTTCCCACTAAAGTGGCTTTTAAAATATATTTTAGAGTGCTTAAATTTACATTTTCTTATAAAACAATTGATAGTTATATTATACATTTATTATATACGCTGAAATAAATGTTTTGTTATTACTGTCAGATTGATAACTGTATCTGTAATTGATTTGTAAAATAAAGTTTAAAGAAATTGGGTTCTGGTTTGGTCTTGGGATTCGTAGCTATGCTTATTTGATCTTCATCTTGTTGCAGCAATGTTTTTACAATAACGGATGAATTGGATAAAATCTTGATGGTGTAACTTTCAGTTGTAAAGTTGTCCATGAAATTAACCACAGTTGTGAAATGTGTGTCTTGTTGGAAACTGACTTTTTCAGAACGTAAGTAATCGAAAGAAATTCGTCTAAATAAAACTCGATTTGATTCACAATGTGCAGAAATTGATAAAGAAAAATCAAAAGATCAGTGGCGTAACGGAGAATATTAGCCCCC
>BMAV01006863.1:76373-86465 GCA_019973955.1 Trichonephila inaurata madagascariensis
CTTAAGTTTTTCTTTTTGAATTTAAGAACATCTAATTAACATATTACAAAATACTAATTCTTAATAATATATACTTAATTATATGACGGGCTCACGCGTCCTTTCTTTAACATATCCTTTGGGTACTTTTTGAGGCCAAGATTAATGGCAACTCTTTTCCAACCAAAACCCAAGAAGTGAAACGTGAAACTTAAATGCAAATTAGATATCTTTTAAATAACAGAAGTTTCAGTAAGTGAGATGACAATTTGGGGAATGTTATGTGAGAGATTGTGATACAATTATGAAAGGACGGCCAACGGAGGTTATTCCGAAGATAAAGTCATTAGGTCAAGGTGCATACCATTGCACTCGCGTAAAGACGCTACTTCCTAGTATCGGAGCTACGATTGGATTAAGGTAGGATTGACTATTTAATATTAGGACTTGCATTATTATTGAAATTGAGATTAGGCGGGATAGATATTGATAGTGGTCTGAGTAAGGTTATTTCGATATTACTTATATTGTGTGTTTGTTCATCGTAGATTCTGACATATATAATCATTATCTAATCTGTTAAAAGTTTAAGTTATAGTTCTTAATAAAGACATATTAAGAATATAAACATGTCTGTTCCTTTTGAAAATCATACACCTCTAGCTCACGCGAATAATTAAATAGAAGGTCACCCTAGGGGACATTTCCACAATTGTATTATTAATTAGAATTTTCAATGAGAAGGAATATGTTGCATTTGTTTTTTCTTTTACAAATGCTGTTACATCAGACGTATTATTTGAAATCTGCAGTCTCACTTCCAGTTCTACGCTACTCACGCGGTTTCTGTATTTATTTTTAAGATATAGGGCTGAAAATGTTCTTTATCATAAATAAGTAGTTTTGAAAGGCCTCAGAACATTCAGAGCTTTCGTGGATAGCTCGGAAACATTTTTCCGGTAGTGACCCCAAATATTTGGAAGGGATTTATTTTAGTAAGCCAATTTGAAAGCTCCATCTATAGAAATTTCTATTAGTTATTCTACTGACATGAGGCCATCCTGTTCGCACTAATCTACTTTAAATGGCTATTAAATCCAGCTATTTTTTCTTTCAGAGTTATTTTCCAGTAATTTTTTTCTTTTAAATGAGACCTTGTCGGACCGCTAGAAAGGCTTTAAGAACACCCAGGGGTCCACGAACCACAGTTTAAGAACCACTGCTCTAGAGCAGAGGTCGTCAAAGTGGTGGTCCGTCAAAAATTTCTCTGGTCCCCAAAAAAATATGGAATATACTCACTTATCATATTAAGGTATCCGACTACGTTCGGAACCATGATTTTGCTAAAACGTATAAATGGATAATATTTATGATACTTAGTGTCACTTAGATTAGAAAATGTATATAAAATTGTTTTAAGAATAGTATTACAATAAAAAATTATTTAAGTACAATATTTTGATTAAAAAAATGAACATAGAATGACCCATTTTCAAAATATTCTCCTTTTGTGAAAAATGCTTCTATTATAATAATATTTTGTCTGTATATAGCTCAGACCTCTGTACAGAGGCTCAACTGGAATTTATTTTTGAAATATATAACTTAGAAGTAGGTTTATCCATGTTTTACGACAACAGAGGGGAGAAATTTGAAGAAAAAAACACCAATACTTATTTTAAATGATTGTAACTCTGAAAATAAGGTGAATTTTTCAAGGTCTGAGCTATATACAGGCAAAATATTATTATAATAGAGGCATTTTTCACAAAAGGAGAACATTTTGAAAAAAGGTTATTCTAAGTTAATTTTTAGCCGAAATATTGTATTTAAATAATTTTGTTTTTCAAAATGCCCTTAAAACAATTTTATACATGTATTCTAATCTAAGTGACACTAAATATCATGAAAATTATCCATTTATGCGCTTTCTTAAAATCACGGTTCCGAACGTAGTCGGATACCTTAATGACTGTTTTAAATGTCCTTACAACTCATGAAATTGAGTATGGCTCAAATAAAATGTGTGGAGTTAAATCAAGGACAACAATATATTTTTATCACTAGAATTATAACTAGTATTTTTATAAAAACTGATTAAAAATTATTTATATTCATGTAAAAGTAATTAAAAATAATAATACCAAACACGAAAAAACTATAGGAATATCCGTGTGATAGAAGGTGATAGATAAGACAAATCACACATATCGTGAGTTGAAAAAAATCGCCATGTACCACCACGTGATCCTCTCACTGGGTAGAGTCCAACTGAAGATGTCAAGGTAGCCCACCCCAAAAATTACATCACAGCGTTATCTACAGGCATCGAAGCGAATAATCCCCGTCTGAGAGACGGATGTTCCGGTCAGAAGGTTAAGATGCATTGATTGCGTTTTTAAACCACAATTATTTTTTATAAATATATTTATCATTCACGAAATCCTATCAGTGGTCAGTAGGATTTAAATTATGAATTTACTGGTCCGTGAGGCCAAAAGGTTTGACGGCCGCTGCTCTTGAGCAACTTAAAATTCCAAACAAAACCCAAATCAAAGCTAAAAACGTCTTAACTTCTGAAGGGATACCAAAATTGTTTCTTAAATTACTTACACTATCATTCCACGGAAGTTTTATTACTTAGTATGTTTCCCTGGAGACCGGAGGAAAATGATTCAAATAAGAAAAATGCGATGAGGCAGAAAGAAAAAAAAACTGACTCGGGATGTGATTTAACTCTTGTCAGCTTTCAGTTGTGAAACGCCCTGGGGCTTTCCGAGACAGACATCCGCTATCATCGCAGTTTCAAAGATTCGGGATAAATATTCTGTCATTGTTCTCTATTTTTTCGTCTCTCCCGAAGATGATGGATCTGTTTTTTATGGAGGCGACGATAGTGAAATATCTCTCTGGAAATGAAATGTTGACTAAAGGACTAGACTTCGATATTTTAAAGAATATTTATTAAAAATATTTTCATCTCTGAGATATGAATAGAACCAACGTGTGTTGTAACTGAAACAAACTGTTTAATATACAGAGGACGAACAAAATGGAAGTAGGTTTGCATTTATTCCATTATAGTTTCAGAAAATCTTTGAAACTGATGATAAATAAAATCCTGTAAATCAAACAAACAATGTCATATAAACCAAAGCGCTATTTTTTTTTTTTTTCTTTTTTTTTTTAAAATTTTTTTTTTTTTTTTTGGGGATACTAAAAAGAAAAGAAAAACTATTTTCTTTGATTGTATAAAAGAAGAAAATTTTTAGTTCTTTTTCAATTTTTTCGGATAAGATCTCTGAGATAACCTGGACCTTTCTTCACAGTGATTTTAATCAAATATATGATTAAAAATAACTCACATACATTCATTTTTGTTAAGGTTATGATAGTTTTAGATTACTAAATTTACATATTTTAATGTACAATTGCACAGTAACATAGACCTTAAATAAATTCTTCATATTGAAAAGGGAAAAGTATCGAAGTAAACTACAAAATATAAAATCGTGGAGAGTTTCTAACTAAGCTTCAAATTAGTAAATAAATAAGTTTGTATTTCTTTGTGTTTTCAAATAAGTCTAACAATTTCGAATATTTCATATTTTTATTTATAACATATTGCTTTCATAAATTTAAAACAAAAACATATGTTTTTATTCTTTTGATTTTAAACAATTAGATTTATAAAACAACATTAATAACCCTTGTTTTAACTGCAAATAATTTATGATATTTTTCTACAACGGAGTAAAATGATACTCTTATTTGCTTATATCTGATCCTTAAGTCTTATAAATAGGTCTACTGAATTTAACATTCACCTTCGAAAAAATAACTAGTGTCAGTTTTTAAATTAACATAAATTCATAATTAATTTCAAATGATTATATGAAAAATATTCAATTAACATTTCATGTTTGAGGTGAGTTTCTAAATTAAAAAACTAACAAGCGAGCTACCTGTTTTAAAATAAAGCTTAAGGTATCCGACTACGTTCGGAACCGTGATTTTAAAAAAGAGCATAAATGGATAATTTTCATGATATTTAGTGTCATTTAGATTAGAATACATGTATAATATGTTTTTAATGACATTTTGGCAAAAAAATTATTTAAATACAGTATTTCGGCAAAAAATTAACTTAGAATAACCTTTTTTCAAAACGTTATCCTTTTGGGAAAAATGCTTCTATTATAATATTTTGCCTGTATATAGCTCGGACATCTGTACAGAGGCTCAACTACGATTTTTGAAATATTCACATTATTTTCAGAATAACAACCTATTGAAATAATTATCGAAGTTTTTTTCTTAAAATTTCTCACCTCTGTTGTGTGTGTCGTAAAACATGGATAAACCCACTTCTAAGTTATATATTTCAAAAATTCTAATTGAGCCTCTGTACAGAGGTCTGAGCTATATACAGGCAAAATATTATTATAATAGAAGCATTTTTCACAAAAGGAGAATATTTTGAAAAATGGTCATTCTATGTTCATTTTTTGTCAAAATATTGTACTTAAATAATATTTTGTTGTAATACTATTCTTAAAACAATTTTATATACATTTTCTAATCTAAGTGACACTAAATATGATAAATATTACCCATTTATACGCTTTTGCAGAATTAGGGCTCCGAACGTAGTCGGATACCTTAATAATGTAAAAAGTTTATATTCTAAATATAATTGTCCCTCTTCTTCCAAATAAGTTATTATTACATGGTTTTTTTTTTTCAGGTCAATTGTGTAATTAATCTCTAATTACAATAAAAAGTAGTTAATACCACTCATACATAGCCACTCACGCTTTTTTAAAAAATGCCACAACATTAACAGTTATCAATGGTTTGAAAATTGCATAAAACAATTGCACCAAGTACCACCAATAAAAACTTAGATCATGTACTATTGAACATCAAAACAAATGGATAAGAAGTACATAAAGCAAAATCATCCCTCATTGCAAGCCAAAACATGCTGCTAAACTTCTTAACCAAGAACAGAAAGTGCTTGTCATTAATCTCCATCCTGATTACAGCATTTTTTAATCCCCATTACAATATAAAAAAATATCGCCCCGCTTTAGATGAATGCATTACGAAAATCGAAATGGCTACCTTAATGTCTCTTGTTAGATTAAGGCCCACCAATGAACATAATTGAGAGAGGATGGCAAAGTTCTTCTCCCCTTATACAAAGTGCTATCGAAAGCGGCGACTAAATATTTAGGGGAACGGTTGTCTCCATAAATAACCATTAAAGACGCTGTTCCCAACGACATTTTCTGAAATACTCCTTGACACGCGGGAAGTGCCATTTTACAAATTTTCTTCTGTTCTTTCAAGATAAAGGCATATACTTATTTTGCCATTTAAGAACTATTAGATGAAATTCTCTCAGAAATGGGGACATAGCTCTGTTTTGCCAAACTGATACTTGTCTTCCGAGTTTAATTTTTGTGTATATTCAGCATGTTTTTGCAAGTTATGCGTAACTGAACATTTAAATATTTTTTTCTTTTTTTACTCTTATTGATTGGATAAATATCAATCAGGTAAAATAGTATTCTGGAATTGTAAAACTGTCTTTACAATCAAGAAATTTCATATAAAAGGATGTATTCATGGAAGTAAAAATTAATTTTATTACTTATTAACTACTCGATTTTATTTCCTTTATGATGTTTCAAACCTTGTTACACAGATCAAATTAAACAACACTCTAAAAAATAAGTAACTGGATTTTACCTATTTCTTCCGAAGCCCAGTAGCTGAGTGGTTAGTGCATCACGCTTCCACACCACAGGTCTGAGGTTCAAACCCCGGGCTGGGCAAGGTTGACTCATCCTTTCATCCCTTCGGTGGGTTGATAAATGAGTACCAAGCTTGCTTGGAAACTTAACACAAGGGGTTTCGCATCAGACGGACCATCTGACCGGGACATCTGCTCATGAATCTCAGGGCCCAAGGTCATGAAAATTGAGATGAGTACAGTAGGTCTTGGCCATCATGGGATGTTGCGCCACTGAGTTAAGTTAAGTTATATTTTCTTCCAATTTTTTTCGCAAGTACCATATAATACATTACACAAAACTGTGCTTGAGTATTTTTTCTGCTGCTGCTCTAATTTTATATTATTTTTTTATTGTAAAACATACAAGAAATTCTCAAAAAAGCATTAATTTTCATTTTAAATTTAAAAAAAAATTACTATGCATCTTAGAACTAATTCCTTACACACTTTCATAAAACATATATTTCAGAACATAATAAAAAATTTCACACCCCTACAACAGTTATAAAAAAAGTCTCAGGATTTTGAATAGTAGTATGTGAACAAATATTCAGCATGGAGAAACATCAGTTTAAAGTTTTCAGTCCTTTAATAGCATGATATAAAATTCAACAAATGGACTGAAACTTCTATCAATTATTAATTCAGTGCTTCTTCAACTTTTAAGATCTGTGACCCAATTTTCAATCAGAATTTTTATCGCCCCCCATACAATAACAATATATTCGAATACAATAATACAATAATAATGTACTTTTATGTAAAACTACAATACGACCGTAATTATAAACCGTAAAAATTATCCAGATAACTGTTAAGTTATGTGCTGTCAGGCATTTTCCTCTTGACATGTAAGTTCAGCGATCCGTAAAAAAAAGGGCAACACTATGGGACGTAGAATCTTATTAACGCATCATTATGCCACGCCGTAAGGTATTAAGCTGAATTCACACCAAGGCTGTTAGAGTCGAGCGTTGAGCGTCTAGCCAATCACAGACTTCATCTCGAATGAGATGAAGTTGTGATACCGTCCCCCCCTTAGGTGACCGTTTCTTTTTTTTTTTTTTTTTCTTTTTTTTTTTCAGTGTGAGCTAGAGGTGTAGGGTTTGCAAAAGGAATACACATTTTTAATTCTTAATATCACTTTATTAAGAATGAAACTTAAATGTTTAACAATTTAGATAATACTATTTAGGCGAGAATCTTCGATGAACAAACACACAGTAATAGTTCAACTGAATCACGTAACTTAGGCCACTATAAATATTTAATCCACCTACTCTTACTTCTAATAATATTACAAGTCCTAATATCAAATAATCAATCCTACCTTAATCCAAATTTAGATTCAATCTTATGAAGAGGCGTCTGGGCGCGCGTGCAATGGTATGCACCTTGACCTAATGGTTTATCTTCAAGGTAACTTCACAATTGGCTGTCAATTCTCTCTTATATCTTTTTCACACATAATATTCCCCAAATTGCCATATGACTTACTGAAACTTCTGTTATTTAAAAGCTATCTTATTTGCATTTCTT
The DNA here is from genome assembly GCA_019973955.1 of Trichonephila inaurata madagascariensis. Taxonomy (NCBI): domain Eukaryota; kingdom Metazoa; phylum Arthropoda; class Arachnida; order Araneae; family Nephilidae; genus Trichonephila; species Trichonephila inaurata. Next base: position 83,695 of record BMAV01006863.1, read on the forward strand.
TTTCACATTTCGCTTCTTGGGTTTCGGTTGGAAAAGAGTTGCCATTAATCTTGGCCCCCAAAGAACCCAGAGGTCATGTTAAAGAAAAGACGCGTGAGCCCGTCACAAAGTCTCTGATTGGCTAGACGCTCAATGCTCGACGCTGACAACCTTGGTGTGAATTCAGCTTTACAGTGATAAACCAGTTGGGTGAATATCTTATTACTGTTCTGAACAGACGTCTCCAGACACGTTTCTGGTGGTCATTGGGGATCAATACACAAATGGAACATTTCTAAAAAATGCCCATTCTTAGGATTCCATGTTGAATGTTTCCGGCGTTTCAACCCTCAGTGATTCTTTAAGTCATCTGGCATGGTCATTGTAGTCATTGGTGTTCTGTTACTCATCGCATCTTTGATAAGAAATATCAGGGGCTGCGAGAGTTGATCGGACGATCACACTGATCCCCCATTTTGTTACTATTCCTGGTCCACAGTTACTTTCTTGCCACTAAGTGTATTTACCCATGCCCCAACACATCGTCGAATAGCAGCATTGCTCCAACCCAGATCTTGAAAGGTCTTATGATTTGACAACCCTACTTTCTTTAATAGAACTGTACGTCCACTCTCAAATGATAGCATCTGCTAATCATTGCTACAATCGACGTAGCCACATTCGTTTGGAAGCCATGCCTTAACACTGAAAAGTTCCATGTTTTATGCATCATCCGAATGCTCACAGCTACAGTACACTGGAGCATCATCTAGTGAATCTCTGGTAGCAAAGAGTAGTCCATTCCCATGTTTGTCATAAGTAATGTGCATAAGCAATTTCTTCTCATTCAGTTAAATCTCGGAGAGGGTCTTTTTTCAATTCCTACTATTAGCTCTCACTATCTATATATTTATTTATTTATATATTTGTATATTTATTTATTTATCTTGGTAGAATTTTCAATCGTTAATAAAATACATTTTAAAGCGCTGAATTGAGCTGAAATTTTATATACAGGATCATTTTGGATGACAATACAATAATTTAATTATAATTCATAAAAAGTAATTGATTAAAACTAATCATTTAAAGATTACAAATACAGCCACGTTGGCGACTTAGCGACCCTTTTGGCGACATGTATCGAAACTTGAAAAGGTTTTTTTCTCGCGTGTTAAAGCATTCAGTTGGACTTGGAATTAAAAGGACAATACGATACTTTAATGATAATTAAAAAACCTAATTACCAACTTAATGTTGTGATTCTGTCCTATGTGTATACATATTTATATTAATTGTTACTATTTAATAAAAAGTAGCTAAAATAAAATTTTTCGTTGTTGATCTAAGTAGGAATTGACTTAAAAACTATTTTTTTATATTACTTGTTACGCTTCAGAGTACACACAATTTTCATTTTAGTATAAAAACCCAATTTGTGTAGGAATGTGTTTACGTCTACAAGCTTGTAAATTGTGGACGGAAAAGAAAGTTGTGTCAGACAGGTAGTAATGACACCAATTCCCGAAAACATGAATCTCAAATAATAACAGATAAACATCGATTAGAAGATTCCGTATCAAAAAGTTTAACAGAATTTCGAGAGCTTCATGTATTAGTTTTTTATGACAATGTTTAAAAAAACCCAAAATAATTTATCATCAGGTACAGTTACGCCAAAAAATAACCTTTCATTACAGATGCCGCTGCAAAAAAATACATATAGTAGTGTAAAACGCATTAAAAATGGACTCTTAAACAGTTTCTGACATTGCTCAAATGCGATCTTCAAATAAACAAACTACTCTTTTAGAATATAAACTTTTAATAAGTATAACTATATATTAATGAAATTTTTATACAATAAAAATAAACTCTTAGAAAGTTTCATTATTGATTTAAAGTATCCGACTACGTTCGGAACCTTGATTTTGCAAAAGCGTATGATTAGGAAATGTATATAAAATTGTATATGTTAGTTAAATATTAAAACTTTTGTGAATGACTAGACGTTAAAAATACTTTTACGCTACAAAATATTAACAATATTAGGAATAAGCAAAAAATTGGGAGGAAATAATAATAATTATTTGACGAGTCATCTCACAGAGACAGATATGATTTATTGTGGAATAAGTCGAGCAGAGAAAATGACATTTTTAACACATTCTTTTAAGAGGTATCCAACTACGTTCGGAACCGTGATTTTGCAAAAGCGTATAAATGGATAATATTTATGATATTTAGTGTCACTTACAAGGAGAGGGCACGACTAAGGAAATTCATTTGGGATCGAGACTTGGTGTAATAGTAGTACTCTTTTAGGGTGTTCACCCCTCAGTGGAATTCCGTCGAATGGCCAGTCAATTCGGAGAAATCAGGCTTCGAAATTCATGCTTAGCTTTTATACAATTAAATTTTAAGTTTCCGCAACGAGTTCGTAGCTTGATTGGTAAATCGTCTGCTTTCTATGCTGGAGGTTAGGGTTCGATTCCACGCGATCAACTTTTTTTTCTTCAATTCATTTAATTATTTTTTTAAATTAAATAAATTTATTTATGAAAGGTTTATTAAATATTAAATGATATTTTTTGTAATTATTTTCTATTTTATAAAATAAAAAAATTACTTTGATTATATAAATAATATTAAATTTTATAAATATATTTTATATTAATAAATAATATTTATAATAAAATATATAATAAATATTAAATTATATTCTACAAAAAAAATTAGTTGCAAATAGTTTTATAATGTGAAATACAATATACTATAAATAAAATATTATA
>BMAV01006863.1:105079-186740 GCA_019973955.1 Trichonephila inaurata madagascariensis
ATATAAAAAACAAGACCAGAATTTTCTGTCCCTTGTATCAAAAAATCTAATGTAATACATGGTTTTAAAATATTACAAACTTATTCTTAATTGTCATAATGAGTGCTATCTTTTGTTGAAAGTTCACAATTCCGAATACAGGACTTTTTCCTAGAAGAAAGAAAATTTTATGATTTTCTTCGTAAAATAACTTCCAAATAGTGAAGTGCATTTTCCATATATCGAATTTTTTCGCTTGGGGTTTGATTTTTTTTTCTCCCTATTTTAAAATATTTCTGGACCTCCATATGATGCTATAATAAAATTATTTTAAACACTTCAACTTAAATTACAGTGTAAAGAAAATACACCTGATCGGGTTTTTGGGGCATTGCAAAGATGCGAGGAAATATTTTTACAAACAAAAAAACTCAAACAAAATTAATGGACTCTACCAGTAATTAAGTTTAAGGACGCATGAGCTAACATCTGGTTAAAATTACTGCCTATAAAATACGTATGCTTAAAATTACTTGTAGGCTTAATATTAGAAAAATTATTAAAATTCATTAATCTTAAAATAAAATTACTTTTTTAAAGTTTAAAGTATAGAGTACTTCTGAACAATTTTTTTCCCTTGCTTTCCTAACAGAATTCTTTTTGATGAGTAAGATATATAAAAGAAATAGATATTAATTTACAAAAAAGGCCTGAATAATTACTTTTTATAATAACGTTTAGTGTTTATGAATTTACAAATTGTTTTATGGGTTTTTTAAAGTATATTGAAAGATAAATCTCCATTTAACGAATTTTTCCGCATCATGAACTTTTTTTCGGGATTTAGCGACTTCGTTAAATAGAGGTCCGACTGTACTTCACTTTGAGGTAAATGATGAAATAAAAATAAATATCATTGGTTGCTTTGGAATTGGTAGGTTTGAATTTATTTTGTTCTGAATTGATTTTGAATTTTGAATTTATCCATGGGTTACTCTGGTAGCAGATATGTAATTTTGAACAACAATCAATGTCGACAACATCAGGGTTGGTATAATAATTGAATAATTTCTACACAAAACTCGTGAATTTTCAACTCTAATTGAATTTTTCCCCCAACTCCCATGTTATCCCATATATAAGTACGGAAGAATTATTCGGTAAAATTTAAAATCAAACCAACACTCAAACGACAAGGACCTTGAATCTTGTGTCTGTAACATCAAGTTATCTAAACGTAAAAAAAAAAAAAAAAAAAAAAAAAAAAAAAAAAATATTTGAATAAATAAATGTATATTGATTAATACACAGGTAAATTTAAAGTATGTCAACGCGGAAGTTTTTTCTTTTAATTTCTTCCTCAATAAATGCAGAGGGTTATCAAATATAAATAAAGATCACTGTCGCTGAGACTTTTTTTTAGAGGAAGGCCAGATTAATCAGTAAAAGAAAAACAGTTTATAGTTCAATTCAAATTGTGTTTAAATAGATTGGAAAAGATTTTTTCATGTCATTTTAAATTTATTCAAAGAAATATTATTGAATGAAAAAAAATTGCTAATTAAAAGGTTAAATCTAAACATAAATACTATTAAAGTGAACAAAGATGGACTGATGACATGTCTTCTTAAATTATTTTATAATAAGCTTCTTGGGGGAGGGGGGCATTAATTCAAGAAACATACTAAGAACGCTTTACTTCGAATATTGCGTATTAAAAATGCGTCAATTATTCCCTTTAAGCATTTTTACATTGTGTTACTTACTATACAGGGTGTCCCCGAATGCCATGTACATATTTGGAGGGGAGGTAGAGAACATCGTGAGGACCCATAATTACATAGGAAATCATGGGCGTAAAGCGATAGGTGGCCCTGGAAGGGAGCTCGGATGGCCAGCACATGCAGTTTCGTCATTTCAGACATGATCAGCGTGCAATGAACATGATTCATTATACGAACACTGAGTTGGCTGATATCCACTTCATTTATGGCCTAGCCAGTGGAAATGACCGTGTTGCTGTTCGGTTGTATGGGGAATGATATCCAACGATGCGGCAACCGAATCATCAAACGCTCTTTCGAGTGCATCAGAACCTGGCGGAACATGGATCTTTCAGAATCATGAATGACGATACTCCCATCAATTCTGAAATGGGGTTCTAGTGGCAAGCTGCTTCTACTAGTATTTTCGAACATGTCCACCAATCCATATCGCGTCGGTGTCGTGCTTGAATATATTCTAGTGGCAGCAATTTCAAGCATCTCTTGTAATGCTTTAAAGTATCCGACTACGTTCGGAACCGTGATTTTGCAAAAGCGTATAAATGGATAATATTTATGATATTTAGTGTCATTTAGATTAGAATACATGTATATAAAATTGTTTCAAGAATATTATTAATTACAATAAAAAAATTATTTAAATACAATATTTTGGCAAAAAATTAACTTAGAATAATTTTTTTCCAAAATATTCTCCTTTTGTGAAAAATACTTTTATTATAATAATATTTTGCCTGTATATAGCTCAGACCTTTCTACAGAGATTCAACTAGAATTTTTGAAATATGTAACTTAAAAGTGGGTTTATCCATGTTTTACAACAACAGAGGAGAGAAATTTTAAGAAAAAAACACCAATAATTAATTCGATCGGTGGTAACTCTAAAAATAATGTGAATTTTTCAACAAAAAAAATAGTTCAGACTCTCTGGAGAAGTCTTTACTTTATAGAAGCACACACACACAAAATATATTTTAGAAGCAATTTTAAAAAAGGAGAACATTTTGAAAAAAAGGATATTTTAAGTTAATTTTTTGCCGAAATATTGTAATTAAATAATTTTTTTGTCAAAATGTCTTGAAAACAATTTTATACATGTATTCTGATCTAAGTGACACTAAATATCATGAAAATTATCCATTTATGCGCTTTTCTTAAAATCACGGTTCCGAACGTAGTCGGATACCTTAATGTCATACTTTTATTATATGTATATATATGACATGTTTCAAGCCAGAATCAGTCTTAATTTAAAAAAAAAGATCTTTATTCGATTAATTCTTTACAAGTTCTGACGGTGAGAGAAAAAGAACGCCAAAGTGAAATCTAAGTGTTTTACCACTTAAGCCAGATGTGTGAAGCACCTCGTATTTTATTATATGTACTTGAAAGTTAATGCTGAATATAGGGCTATTAAATGTAATGATCTGGAATCAGAAAATGTTTAAGGGTTAGGCCATCTGTTTCGGAGAAATAATTGGGTGATTAATTTAATACTTGAAGATGTATTGAAAAATAAAAGTCAAGTGCTATATAGGGAATTTAATTTTAAATCTAATTTAAATATATATATATATAACTACATTCTATATTGGGGCCTTACTATCTTTGAGTCTCTTTATCTCTTAGGATTACGTTTCCTCCCATGCTTTCCGATGTAATTATGACTCTTAAGGATGTTCTCTACCTCCCCTCCAAGTTTATACGCGGCATTCAGGGACACCCAGTATTATTCATTCCACTTTATTTGAATACATGTTATTATTTGCTATTTTACTTTCATACGCGTTTAATACTAAAAACATATGATGATTACATGTCCGTTTTCTGCGTTTTTGTTTATTATCAAACACACATATTTCGTATCAATCAAATTGTACTTCGTTATTTCTTTGCTATTTATCTATAAAGTTGAAAAGGATTGCTCAAAGAGATGTTTTTCTCCTGTGGAATTTAACCATTTTAGTGAAAGCAACAAGATATGTCATTCATAACATATCGAGACTGAAATAGATTTTGACTTAAAAAATTTCAGAGTAGACGCAGATATGAAGAAATTTTAATGTTTCATGTTTTCGCTTTTATGCTTTAGAAAAGCAATAATTTTAAATTAAATTCTAAAAATTTTGAAAATAAATTATGCATTAAGGACTGACTGCACACAAAAAGGAATAAATTGAAAAAATATTTAACCAAACACATCAAAGTTACTCAGAGTTTTAATTCAGTGCATAATTTTACTTCAATATATACTTAAATATAAAATTTATGATTAAATACTTTTTTTCAATAAAAGATCTATAATTCAATAACGATTTAATTTGATATATTTTTATTTAAATAAATACTTCCATAGTTTTTATGTTCTCTTGACTTATTCTTAAGAAATATAAATAAAATTTAATGGAAATAATAAATTCTAAATTAATTACAATTCTATGAAAGTGTATATTTAACATTTAACTCTCAGGTATTATGAGTAATGCCTACGAACCATACACAATCATTAATTAAAAATAAAAAAGGGAACTGTCTTAGCCTCTTAATATACTACCCCGCAGAATATCTGTCTCAATTCTAAAACAAAAAATCATCATGGAATATAACTAAACCAAAACATTCCAATATAATGAATGTTTTCATCTCATTCGTTGAGGTGCAGAATTATCTCATCTAAATTCTAACATTCTACTGAATAGTTTTAGAAGGTGTTAATTGAATATATAAGTGTGTGTGTAATTGTTATTAAAATATTTAAATTATTATTAAATTATTTAAACTATTATAAAATTCTTTAAATTATTTGAGCTATTATTAAATTATTTAAATTTTCAATTTTTTTAATTATTTAATTTTTTATTAAATTATAAGAAAATTTGAACTATTAAATAAGAATACAAGCCAAAATTTAAAGATTTAATAATTAAAATGTTTAAATTCATTAATATTTTCCTCGGGGTGCTTATTAAAAATACAAAATGTAGTGTGTATCAGAGCTAATTAATTAATTATTTTAATACGTACCAATAAAAAACCGGTATTTTAGTTAGAAGATAATTAAATAGTTTAGAATTATATACAAATAACAATAATCACGATACAACCACTCAGCTCTAAAAAGTATGAATTTATAATGAAAAATGAAACAATATTATAATTATTTGTAAGAAAATTACATGCAGTTTCTTGAATGTAAAATTACACAGAATAATTTGACGTATTAAATGAAATCATGAAAGTACCTTTATACTAATTCAGCATTGCAATTAAAAATTATGGAAAAATAACTAAAGTTCTATTAATTTCTTATCTGTACTGAAAAAAATTTGATCAACATTTTTTTTCCAAACCAGAATAAATAAATAAAAATGTGTAAAGAAAGTCAAACTAAACGTGTGTTAGTTGCAAAATGATTTATAAAAATATTTTATTTACGATTAAATATTAATTTTTTTTTCTTATCGGAATAGTTTTTAATTGGAATAAAAAAAAAACATTCTTTCAAAAATTGAAATTATATTCTTAACTCAAACAATTTTTTAAAGAAATAATACAAAATGGAGAAACGATCTTTTAAATCGTAAACGTAAGAGAAATATCCAAAAGTCACAAATAAAAAAAAAATTACAATTAATTCTTTTCACCTCCATTTAATGGTGAAAACAGAAACAAAAAATGATGCATATTTTTAGAGGAAGAAAAAATGCAAGTTTCTGCCAAAAAACGCTTGAAGGAATTCTTCAAGAATTAATGATAAAAACCTCAAGGTAAGATATTCGATTTTGTACCTTATAAAAACAATATGGTAATAATTTATCAAAAACTTCTAGAGAACGAACATCGCATCCTTCTTAAACAAAAACGAAGCCTTCGGTTAGAATTCTGCAGGAAGAAAAAAAAATAAGAAAAATGTATCGATATTCGTTGATTGTACAGAAAAGATACTACATCACAAGAGTTTTGTCGATAAAATATCAAATGGTGGAAAATGCACTTCTTCGAATTTTTCTTTTTATAGAAATTTCTTTGATGGTGAAACTGTTTTTGTTTTTTTTTACTTTCGAATACAAAAAATAAGAGCGGTTCAATTCGATTCTTGTTCTTCTTATTTTGTCAAGATAAAAAGACGAAAAGAATTGTTGAACATTTCAAGAAATATTATAAACTTGAAGCAAAAAAAGTAAGAACATGAAGTTGTTGATAACAGAGAACCAACAGCTGCCAAACGATTTTTGGATTCAAAAATGTTTTACGCAATAAATAGTGTCCAACGTGTATAATTTCTTCCTATTCCGAAGCACCAATTACAAGCAACAAACAATAATAATTGAGTAAAAGAATTAGTTTCTTTTATGTAGAAATTTTTTTTTCTCTAAATTAAAAAAAAAGCTTTTGTGTAGAATAATTTGTTTTTTAAAGAATTGTGCATTCTATTTTCAAATTTCTGCATTTTAAGTTTACAGAACTCAACATAAATAACATACTAAAGCAATAGCAAAGCAATTTATTATTTTTTTATCTTTATAAATTTATTAAAATTCGATTAAATAAATAACTGAGAAGCATCCATTTCGTTTTATACTTTTAACATTAAATTTATCGAAAATTGCAAAATATAATATACAAATACATATAAATTGTACCTGTATTTTACCTACAAAATAGCTCGATTTAGACGATTTTAGAAAGCATTTAAGCAAATTTTAACAAGTAGTTAGAGTATTTTAGCAAAGTCTTAAAAAAATATTAATGTATTTCTTTAATTTTGCCAACGAATAAAAGCTTATTTCAACAAACACAACAGTAAAACAAAGTCAGTCTGCTAAAGAAAAAATATTTCCATTAAGCAATTAATGAAATTTACATAAATTTCAATGCCTCTAAATTATTTAAGCATCGAATTTCTAAAACAATTTCACATAAAGAAGGAAAAATGTTAAATTAAAAGGAATTACACTCTTACCAAATAATTATTTTAAAAAACGGAATTTTTTAGATATATCTCTACTTTAAGGACTTATTTCCAACTTCTAAAATACTTGTAAAAATATGATTTATATCTATTTGAAAGAGAGTGAACCTTCCCTACTACGATAAAAAATTCAATACGCACTTTACCACATGCAAAAAAAACCCAAGAAATACATTTATTGTTACATATATATTATAGAAAAGGTTATTTAAACCAAATATAGACCTTTCACCTGATTCAATTAAAAGGAAAAAATAAAGTCCCGAATAAACTATTACTGTTAAAAAGTGTACATTGGAGACGAAATATTTCAGGGGGAAAAACAGTGTGAAAAGTACATTTTTTAAGAACTAATTACATAATAGTTAAATTTTCCTTTGAAAGAATTATAAAATTACATTTTTAGATTTTCGTATTTTTAAATACACTTCCAAAGTAAAAATAAGTTTTTGAATTGTAAATTCATTGCAAATTTTAACGTACATGCACGTGCCTGTTATTAAATAGAATAAGAAAAAAAATTACAAAACACAGAGATCAAAGCTAGATGATGTTCAACCAAAAATACCTTTGATAATTTATTATGAATTTTTTTTTCATTATATAACAATAGATGTTTAGATCTTTTAAATTACACTTAAAACTAATTTCAATTAATGTAAAACAAAAGAAATTAAGGAACTGAAAACAGCCCCTCTGAAAAAATACAGTAATAAAAAATTCTAAGAGGTTGCTTTTCAAAATAATTACTTAATTTCTACCTTATAAAAAAACAGGTAAATTGGTATGAAAAAAACACAAAGCATTAAACATCATGATAAATAACAATTTTTAAATTGGTTGTGGGAAAAAATTCCATACGTAAATACCTTAAAACAAGGGAAACATTCCCACGATTTATTAAAAACACAGCATTATATTTAAAACAACGGATGTATGTTCGAAAGTTTCCTTTTCAAATTTCCCATAAAAAAAAGTACAAAAATTTAAAATGTTTCCTATTTTGAAAGAATGCGTTCGAAATGTTCTAGCAATTTTTTTCTAAGAAGAACATTTAAATATTTTAGTTTTCTGATGCTTTTGGAAAAGTTTTTAGTGAAAACTATACTTAACTAATTGATTGTTTTTACAAGATAAATATTTTTTTTCATCATATAGTATATAAGTTATGTATTTTTTAAGAAGGGAATTAACTTTAAATATAAAAAGCCAGTTTCTCTAATTAGACCTCATTTTTTTTCACCTTGTTTTTTTCATTTCTATAAAGAAGCATTGAAATGACTATGATGCCGTTTGACATCATTCGACATTTTTTTTTAATTGGAGCTCTTTTTTCGCTCAAAGATTTAAAGTACTATGGCGTTAACTAAAAACCCTTTGTTTCATCAATATAATGAGTATTCGCTCTCTGATTCTCACTGATGAAACTCTAACAAAATGTCCAAGAATACCTTATGTGTTTCGATTTGTCTCGCACTGTAGATGTAAAAGAACAAATTTATTCAACAATTTAATATAAACTTTCAATTCCTCCTGTAATAAGTATTCAAGTTTAATTTTGGTATAATTGTTATCACAAATCTCGTTACATTCATTTCAAATTAAAACGCAAGTGATTATAATTAAAAACTTCGCGCCCCTCCCCTTCCAAAAAAAATACATATAAGTAAATTATACCTAAAATTTTTCTTACTTTAAAATATATAATTATATTCCAAATTGGTATTTTTTACTTTTTTACTTTTATCTTTCATCAAATATAGTTTATGTTTAGCGGTCGAGTTGTTTTTGAATTATACGAGGTAGGATTCAAAAGTTCCCGGACTGAGCCTGTAAAGTGAAAATTTTTTGCTGTAGAGCTACTACGATAACATTTTTGTGTAAGTGGATGTATTTAGTTGCCAGCGATTGAAAAAAAAATTGCGTTTGTTGAGCAGAAAATAATATCAGATTTAGGGTTAGCTTGGAAAATAGAGCTACGGAGACTTACGAAAGGTTGAAACATGTTTAAGGCAGTGATACATTATCGCGAACGCAAGATTTGAGTAGCATCGAACGTTTCAGAGAAGGCAGGGGAAGTGTCAAAGCCGACAAACGCTATGGACATCCACAGACTTCCCACACAACCGAAAACATTTAAATGTTTTCTACGGCAGTACTTAAGAACATTCTTCAAACAAGGACGGGGGAGGGGAAATGAAAACAACTGTTTTGCCACATCCTTCTTTTTCCACTGATCTCAGCCCCTGAAACTTCAGAATATTTCTAGAACCTGCACATCATTTGCGAGGTCGTCTATTTCAATCTGCAAGTGAAGTTAAAAGTGCATTGTGGGCTGAAAATGGATTCCAGAAATGTTTCGATGAACTTTACAAGCGATGGTAAAAGTGTGATGTTGCTCAAGAGTCTTATTTCGAAGCAGGATGTGTTTCAGCAACTTAAGATATCCGACTACGTTCGAAACTGTGATTTTGCAAAAGCGTATAAATGGATAATATTTAGGATACTTAGTGTCACTTAGATTAGAAAATGTGTATAAAACTGTTTTAAGAATAGTATTACAATAAAAAATTATTTAAGTACAATATTGTGACAAAAAATGAACATAGAATAACCCATTTTCAAAATATTCCCCTTTTGTGAAAAATGCTTCTATTATAATAATATTTTGCCTGTATATAGTTCAGACCTCTGTACAAAGGTTCAACAAGAATTTTTGAAATATATAACTTAGAAGTGGGTTTATCCATGTTTTACAACAACAGAGGGGAGAAATTTTAAGAAAAAAACGCCGATAATTGTTTCAATTTGTGGTAACTGAAAATAATGTGAATTTTTCAAAAATCATAGTTGAGCCTCCGTACAGAGGTCTGAGCTGTATACAGGCAAAATATTATTATAATAGAAGCATTTTTCACAAAAAGAGAACATTTTGAAAAAAGGTTGTTCTAAGTTAATTTTTTGCCGAAATATTGTATTTAAATAATTTTTTTTTTTGTCATGGTTCCAAACTTAGTCGGATACCTTAACTGGTAATATTTTTTAAATTATACATTCAGTCCGGGAACTTTTGAATCCTACTATGAAAGGTATCAGCGACTAATCTTAAAAGTTTTAATCAATGTAAAGGGGAAAGAATAATACATGAGTTGGTAAGCTAATCTCCTCACATGCACGCCATATCATGTGCGGACTTCAGAGATCAATTTCCTTTTCAGGAGTCGACAGACTATCATTCCGAACAATGAAACTTGAACAATCTTCCGAGCCTAGTGGCTTGACTTGGACCTCAAACTAGAAAATGAGTAGAAACGATACAGAGAGAAAGAGGATATTAAACGAAACGCATTTTAACCTGAATAACATATCTCCTTTCTCATTCTTCTTCAATAAAACATCCCTCTTCCATTAAAAAGTGGGGCCGTGATATTTGAAGGGGAATGATCGAGAGCTCAAGGTCGGCGTTATTTTGACGATTTGTCGGTTGGGGACCTGTTGCTGTTAAAAGCCCTTAGTAGAGAGGGACTGATGCTCATTCAATCTGTCGAGACTCAGTCTTCATGTTGGCGTGGTGCGGAAGTTTAGAGAGGGAAATGCCAACTCAGGTGTTCTTGACCATAGCATAATATTATGAGTCTCTTCACCCAGATTCATTAGTCCTGAATGTAGCTCTCAAGTTTGTTTGAGGGATACAGATTGTTTGCCAAATCTGATGAAGAAAATGGGTTTTTATTACACCAAACTACAATAATTTTATATCTAATCTTCAAATAATTTATAAATATGCATATATATATATATATATATATAGTATAATAAAATGAAATAAGATATCAAGTAAAAAAGTTGTATAACCTGCAATGCCAAAGAAGAATGAAATTGGAGTTCAAGAGACACAACAAATGTAGATACAAAGAGAGTCTTTGGACTAAAATGGAGGCTTATTATGATTTCTAGAGCTGTCGCTGAATTAGGCCAGCAATTTAGAGTTAAGAAACGCTTTGTGTGAATACACCTTCCCCGCACAGCAGAAATTTTCGACGTAATAGAAATATATATATATATATAGTTTTATAAATAATTTACATATGAAAATGAGTACAACTGTTTTCATTTCCTAATTATATTTTTCAGAATTATTTTAATTTTATAATAATATTTGTTTCTTTGCCTAAGCTACTCGTCACTTAAATAAATAAACGTTTATTTTGAAATTATTTCGTGTCTTTCTAAGTAAATATATTAAAGATCGGAGTTTTTCTCTCACAAACAACTAATAATGATTTATATTTTAATATGATACCCAAATGTCAAAAGTAGCATAAAGATGTGCGAGTTAATAAAATATTTTTTTTTAAATCTTAGAATTTATTTTCTTTTTTTCGAGTTTGTTACATGTTTAAGTTCATATATGCTAATATTTCCATGAGCTCTAAATAAGAGTCACATTGTGTTATATTCTTATCTTTTTAATGGTATCAACCATGGCTTTCAAGATTAAAATGGTCAAATTATTAAAAAATACAGAAAATATGTTATTTGTAATACCTTGAAAACAGTTCAACTATTTTTATGAGACTCACAGTATAAAATATTCTTCTTGCATCGAAAATAATTTTAGTGTTAAGAAAGTATACGAATGATTTGATTTTTATTATCATAACATCTAAAGCTATGTGAGGTCTATTGGGAAAATACCAAAATGGAGAATGGGACACATTCAAAAGTACGCTATGTGGTATAATATACTCAAACAATGTTTGTCATCTAATATATTCTTACTATAATAAGTTATGGGAATATTTTACAGATATACTTCTGAGTCGCGAAATTTATAACAAGTCTATTAGTCTCGTAGAACATGCGTTAGAAATGTAACAAGAACGAATAAAAATAATTTGAATAATAGTGTAAAACCATGTAATCCAAAGTTATTTAAATTATAATAAGATAATGTGTGGATACATGTTCCAAAAGTAATAGGATATTGAAACCTACTACCTGACTGTAATTAATATATAGAAACATATTACTTAAAAGGAACAGTTTGACACAAATAAAATCTGCATAGTAAACAATAAGCATTAATTACATAATTTTGAATTACAAACAAGAAAAAATAACAGTACCTGAAATGATGTCTCAATTTTTTTTTTATTTAAGCTATCCGACTACGTTTGGAACCGGGATTTTGCAAAAGCGTACAAACGGTTATTTTTTTAATATTAAGTGTCACTTGGATTAGAATACAATCATAAACTGTCTTAAGAATATTATTACAATAAATATTTTTAAAGGCAATATCTTGGCAAAAAATGAAGAATGAACGACCTATTTTCAAAACATTCTCCCTTTATGAAAAAAGTTTCTATAGTAATAATAATTTCTCTCTATATATATTTATGACTTCAGTAAAAGGCCCGAACTAGAATTTTTGAAGTATATAGCTTAGAAGTGGATTTATCCATATTTTAATATATCAGTGTGAAAATATTTTAACAAAAAAACACCGATTATTTTTTTAATTGAAAATAATGCGAATTTTACAAACCTCCTAGTTTAGGCCCTGTACAGAGGTCTACATAAGAGAGAACCTCTATATAAGGTCTCGAATTCTTGAATGAAATTGTGAAAGAATAGATTTTATATTGCATAAAACCCAATACACACATGTCCCACAATCCACACATGTCCATAATACATGTTACTAATGGTATGACATACAATTAAGGAAATATTCCATATTTTACTACATTCATTTTATTTACTTTGTTATTCATCTGGAAGATATCGCGCGTGCGTTTGTGAGTGTGTGAGTAATCATTAAGTTGAAAAGTAGGCCGAAATAAGACCCTGAGCTTCTCGGTTTGTTGTACACGAGTAAATTGACCGATTTATTCATTATAAACGTCGCAATTAGAATCTATATGAAAACTATTGCAGTCAAGCCTCGTAGTCTTGAATCACATGATCAAAGTATGAGTCAAAAAACAAAGATTCAATTCAGAATTCTATCCATGACTACTATGCCGAATAACGATAAATTTTGCATGTTAAGCAGAAATAGGATTCAAATTTTTCAGTTAGCATTGTGCTGAAGAGAAAAATATAAACTCTGATACTCTCATTTAATAGCTATTTAAATGTTCTAGGATCTTGCCCAATAACTCGTTATGTTGCTCTATCAAAATAATTGAACAGCACAGAATTTGAAAAATTGCAATTAATAACAAAATACAAATATTGCAATAGCACACAACATGAGCTAATAGTAATCACTATTATTCTTCAATCAATCCCAACCAAAAATAAATAAATATTTACAAACTCTATAAATCTTAAATGCGCCGCACTAAAAAAGAAAATCTACATGGAGTTACCATCTAGATACCATCATACATCTTGACATGACAAAATATCCGATTGTTTTTATTTTGCTATCATGTTTTTATTTCTATTACAATAAAAGGAATGCTTCTTATTGCTGGCATGATCAATACAATCATCTTCTGTGAAACATTTATAGCTCGAGTCACTCTTCTTTCTGTTGCCATAGTAACATAATTCCTGTATTCAAATAGTATCTGGAAATAAAACAACTTGCAAGATCACCAACAGCAAATAAATAATATTATGAATAGTTTTTTTTCTCCGATATTGTTGTATGTTATTTCTTATTTTTAAAGAGATTTTCTTTCTCTTTTCCAGCTTTTCTTTTTTAATTTTTTTTCTCCTATCTTCAAAAAAAAAATTCCCTCGCCTTTTTTTTATGTAGCTATAAAGTCACCTTAGGCTAGAATTGCTAACGTTACTCTCTCTTAAGTATCCGATTTACGACGTTCGAACTGTGATTTTGAAAAGGCATATAGTCGGATAAATTTTGCGTATTGGGTCACTAGATTGAAACATTATATAAATATTTTAAGTTACATTTTGATAAAAATTATTTAAATGCATATTTTGGGATTAACTTAGAAAATTTTTTTCAAAATGTTCTCCTTTGTGAAAAAAGCTTCTATTATTAAAATATTTTGCCTATATTCTGCAGACCCTCACAGAGGCTCAACAGAATTTGGGAAATATATAACTTAGAAGTGGGTTTATCCATATTTAGACAACAGAGGGAGCAATTTAAGAAAAAACACCCTATTATTTCAGTGGGTTGTAACTCTGAAAATAATGGTGAATTTTCACTAAATCATATTGAGCCTCTGTAAAGAGGTTGAGCTTATATAGAGGCAAAATATTATTGTAATAGAGCATTTTGCACAAAAGGAGAACATTTTGAAAAAAGATTATTCTAAGTTAATTTTTTGCCAAAATATTGTATTTAAATAATTTTTTGCCCAAATGTCCTTAAAACAATTTTATACATGTAGTCTAATCTAAGTGACACTAAATATCATGAAAATTATCCATTTATGCCCTTTTTTAAAACCACGGTTCCGAACGTAGTCGGATACCTTAATTGTTCATCGCTCACTTTTTAACAGATCTTGATTTTCCAAGTCTTGATGTTGGGAAAGGATCATTACTGTTCCGACCAGTTATTGATAGGGAAAACAAAGAAAATGAATTTATTTTTAATATAATAAAAAGGAAGCTTGACACACTAATAACGAACACTTTTTATTTTTGAGTTTGAGATTTTAAATATTTTTTCCGAAGTGATTGATTACCTATTATGTGGAAATTGTTAAAAGGAACGAATACAAAGAAGGCATTCCGAAGTTAATCCTAAAATAGAAGATGTATTACATTACACAACTTGAGATTTATAGAACAATTTATAATGGAATTATTATCACAACCTTGTAGAAAATAAGCAATGAATTAAATACTTAATTCATTAATTTAATGATAATTAATCATTGAATTTGTGAAATAGATAATATACATAGTATTATAAAATAAGTATTGCTTATTATTGGTTAGCTATTTTATGGTTTCACTCACATGAATGTATTAATCATAATTCAAAATAAGCAGAAACATTTTTGAGTAAAATTTAGTTGAAAAAGTTTCCTAATTTATTAAAATAAATAATACTTTTTAGAACAATAAAATATAATAATATTATTTTATAACTTTATTATCGTTTATTTCTATTAAATGTCATTTCGAATCGAGACAAAATATAAATTTTGAGAACTACTTCTTAGACAAAATATTTTCCATGTCAAGAATCGTTTGGCTATTGTTTTCTCTCTATTTTTTCGCGATATTCTGTTTTTCTTTTATTTCACTATCTTGAGCTCTTTTTGATATTTTGATGTTTTTTAAATTCGAATAGAATACAATTTTATAGAGTGCTCTATCTTTTATTACTTCTTTAGAAAGCAAAAAGCCTTTTCATCAATCAATGTTTGGAAAAGAAATGGTAAGGACAATTTCCAACATTCAATATTTTAATCGATAACGCTTTTGTAATATGGCACCTGTTTAACACAATCGATAAATATCGATGAATCTTTTTCTTATTATTGAATTTTTTCTTCTTATTTGACAAAATAAAAGCTTCATTTTTGCTCTATACAATGGAAATGTTGTTTCTGGGAATAGTTGATGAATTACTACTATAGTTTTCGATTTCGCTTTATAAAGTCTTACCTCGGAATTTTATCATAAAATCTAAAATAATGCCTTAAGCTTGATAAAAACTTGAATCTTTTTTGTAATGCTTAGTTTTTTCGCTGCATTTCCATTCAAGGGTACTTGAATTGAGTTTGCTTTTTTTTATATGTTGCTAATTTTGAAGATCATTACCAATTAATATAAAAACAAACTTGGAGGAGTTTTAAAATATAACTTAAGTTTTCAAAACATTTTTTCCCCCAGATACTCATTAAAGAAAAAGGCTACCTCGGGAACCTTAATTTTAGCAGTTCCCGAATAATGCTTCAAATTTTATTTATTTAAGATTTCTTTTCTAAATCTAATTTTGTTTAAGACATTTATTGATTCGTTTTTTTCGATCATTACCAGGGGCAAATTAATGTATGGATCTGTTAAATTAACACCTATTAATCTTGATTTTATTGCTTTTTGGGTTTACAAACCAAAGAATTCTCCGATTTCTTTATGGGCATTGTATCCGGAGCAATTCCATGTCAAAACATTTAATATTACTCGAAATTTTACAAGATATCTCCTGTATTTTATTTATACTTGTAACGAATGGCAAAAAGATGGTACTAGAGCGCCCTCTCCTGGCCGTATGAATACTTAACGAGTCTGACTGCCACAACGGTGAAGGAAGGACGTGCCAATGTCCGCCCGTGCAAACCCCTTAGTATTTGTATTGTATTAAATGTTTTTAGGCATTTTTTTCTTTTTGTAACTGTGCTCAATCAGAATGTGCCACCAATTAAAATTATTTGAGCTAGCAGCCGGTGTTATTTTTGAATACAGGTTATATACTTTAAAATCTGATTCTACAAATGTGGAAATGAATAAAAAGCATTGTTGTTTATGCTTTTTTTTGTTTGTTTCATCTCTAAATTTTTCATATTTTAACATATAAGAAAGAATTTTATTTATTAGTGTTTAGCCTATTTATATTTTATTTAGGATGAATAATTTGAGAAAATTATTGTAATGCCTTAGCATTTTAAATTTTTCTCTTAATTTTTCTTGAAATTCCGATTTAGTTATTATTTGAAGGACGAATGATTTTCTTTTATCAACATCACGTGATTTTAAATAAGCTCTATGAGTTTCTCCTCATTTTTATGCTTAAAATTGTGCTCTTTTAAAAAACAATAGCGAATTTTTTTATCCTTCAAGACCAATATCAAATCCGAAACCATTAGTCTTATTAGTAACAGGGGTTTTTTTTTGTCACTATTGTTATTTTGGTTGGAAATCAATTAACTAATGCACACACATATAGCATGTATTAAAAAAATTCAAGTTTCAAAAGAAATTTTATTTCCCAGTCGATTGGTACCAAGTAGAAGAGTAGGGAAAGAGACTCTTGTTTTCGTTTACTTGGAGCCAATTGGATCAGATTTTCTTTCATCCAAAAGAACATCCAATATCAAAAATCGAATATCTTTTTTTTCCTTCGTGAAAGTAAAAATATTTCGCCATTCCGTATCCTCTTATAACCTGGAAGGTATCATTATTCTAAGCGGGATGCTGAAGTATCTGAAACACACCCACAACTGGAAATTTAAGTAGATGTTTATAAATTCCCGAACTGTATGTTGATAAAGTTTTACCTTTCGCCATATGTGCACTAAAAATCGCATCTTCTCTCTATATGTAAATTTACAGTGAGTTATCAATTTTTCCAGACTGAATATTGAGCAGTTTTTCAAAGGTCACTAGATACAAAAAAATTTCCAATATTTCAGTATAAATGCAGATGAATTTCTAAAGGCAGAAGCAATAAATGCGTGCGTGTGTTTTATTCCGCTGCAGTTATATTAACCAACTTTTCTAACATATTTTAAATAATACTATTCACCACGAATAAGCCACTTATAGATTTTTTCTTAGTAAATTAGATATACTGAAAACGCAAAAAAAAATTTATATATTTTGCATTTCTTTCTATTGCTTACATGATTTTCATAATTACTAGCACTTACTGCAGTTAAGTTACTTATATCCTTTAACACGAAAAAATATTTCAGTCTCCTAAGTTCCGTGTTAAATGATTTTCGTTGCATATATGTAACGATTTTCTACTTTAATTTTCTATATGGGTTTTTAATACATTATGCTTCCTTAACCCTTAAAACATCTGTGATATTAAACTTTTTAATGTATCTCCATAACGTGAGATATAATTTTAACTTAATTTTATCGCTTAAGACAATACCGCGTCCTCACATTTTGTGGAAGGATATGCAAAAGGTACATCAGCCACAGGACCTGACCAATCAGAGTAGAGTCATATGAAGAAAATTATGTGGGTAAAAAAATTGTGTGGATAAAATTATAAACGTATAAAAAATCATTCAATAAAATCAAACTTCCTGAACAGAAGTTTACAAACTGAGATATACTTTGGAATGAAGAGAAGAACGCTTTAAGATATCCGATTACGTTCGGAACCGTTATTTTGCAAAAGCGTATAAATGGATAAATATTTATGATATTTAGTGTCATTTAGATTAGAAAATGCATGTAAAATAGTCTTAAGAATAGTATTACAACAAAAAATTATTTAAGTACAATATTTTGACATAAGACATAGAATGACCCATATTCAAAATATATTCTCCTTTTGTGAAAAATGCTTCTATTATAATAATATTTTGCCTGTATATAGCTCAGACCTCTGTACAGAGGCTCAACTAGAATTTTTGAAATATATGACTTAGATGTGAGTTTATCCATGTTTTACGACAACAGAGGGGAGAAAATATAAGAAAAAAATGCCGATAATTATTTTAATGGGTTGTAACTCTGAAAATAATGTGAATTTTTCAAAAAAAAAATAGTTCAGACTCTCTGGGGAAGTTTTTACTTTATACACACACACACAAAATATTATTATTTTAGAAGCATTTTTTATAAAAAGAGAACATTTTGAAAAAAGGTCATTCTAAGTTAATTTTTTGCCAAAATAGTGTATTTAAATAAATTTTTTTTTATTAAAATGTCCTTATAAAACAATTTTATACATGTATTCTAATTTAAGTGATACTAAATATTCTGAAAATTATCCATTTATGTGCTTTTTTAAAATCACGTTTCCGAACGTATAGTCGGATACCTTATTCAGTCGTAAGCTTTTCACTAATAATTTTTTTTGCTATTTTTATTTATAAGTGTGAATGCTTATTTGTAATATATCGTCAAGAATTATAGTCAATAAATTAATGTTTGTAATTAACATGTCAATAGATAATAACATGATAAGTATCTACGAAAGGAAGATTTTAAGATTTATTTTTGGAGGAATACAGGTAAATGGAACGTGGCAAAAAAGATCAAATTTCGAGTTCTATCACTCACATAAGGAATCTGACATAGTTAACGTTACCAAAATACAGCGAATTAAATGGGCAGGTCACGTTTTCAGAATGGACGAAGACCTCACCACTAAAAAAGATTTCAATGCCCAACCAATTGACACACGGAGAAAAGGCAGGCCAAATCTTAGATTGATTGATGGCCTAGAAAAATATCTCTCAGTTTTAAGAACTAAAAACTGGAGAACACTAGCAAGAAAAAGGCTGGCATTTGGAAAGTCTTCTTGAGAAGGCTAAGGCCTACCCTGGGCTGTCGAGTCCCTAAAGAAGGAAGGAATTAACATGTCAAGAAGTCAATGCTGTAACTCTCTTTCCTTGAACTGATGCTGTTTGTAATGATTAAGGCTGTCTTAGGTTAAAGTACGAGAGCTCAAATTAAAACGCGAAGCACATTTTCAGACAGAAAAATGACCCAATTTCCATGGAAATTTGCAATATTATAACTCGTACCTCTGTTAACCATATAGTGTTTTAAAATTTCAAAATATTCCATGAATACTTTCTTTTTTTGTTTTAAGGTATCCGACTACGTTCGGAACCATGATTATAAAAAAGCGCATAAATGGATAGTTTTCATGATATTTAGCGTCACTGAGATCAGAATACATGTATAAAATTGTTTTAAGGATATTTTGATAAAAAAAAATTATTTAAATACAATATTTCGGCAAAAAATTAACTTGAATATTTTTTCAAAATGTTCTCCTTTTATAAAAAAATGCTACTAAAATAATAATATTTCGCGCGCGCTTATATTAAGTAAAGACTTCTCCAGAGAGTCTGAACTATTTTTGTTTTGAAAAATTCACATTATTTTCAGTTACAACCCATTGAAATATAATTATCGGCGTTTTTTTCTTAAAATGTCTCCCCTCTGTTATCGTAAAACATGAATAAACCTACTTCTAAGTTATATATTTCAACAATTCTTGTTGAGCCTCTGTACAGAGGTCTGAGCTATATACAGGCAAAATATTATTATAATAGAAGCATTTTTCACAAAGGGAGAACATTTTGAAAATGGGTCATTCTATGTTCATTTTTTGTCAAAATATTGTACTTAATTAATTTTTTTATTGTAATACTATTCTTAAAACAATTTTATATACATTTTCTAATTAAGTGACACTAAATATAGTAAATATTATCCATTTATACGCTTTTTCAAAATCACCGTTTCGAACGTTGTCGGATACCTTAATACGTGAAGGCAAAGCCCATTTAACATTACGGTACAGGATAAAATGGAAACACTTTTTTACCAAAAAAAATGAATCAACTCGGTTAAAAGGGGAAAGTATGATAAAAAAGGGCTGCCCCTTAAGAATATGAAGCCAGAATATCATATTAAATTTTTTTATTTTTTTTTATATCCAAAAAAATGTTCCAAATTCGGGTCCTTTTCGACATTAACCGAAAAAAAACCTTAAATGGTTCTGCAATTTTTTATCTATTAAATATCTTTGAATTTACTTCGTTAGTAAAGTGCCTGAATAGTATGTAGAATCATATATTGTGGAATATAAGTAAATCTTTTCCCGAAAATATGTAGAACCCCCTCTTCGCGCTCTTTGAACTTTTTCGACTAAACTTCAATGTTTCTGGACATCATTTACAAACTGTGTGAATGGTGAATATTAACGTCGCCGTTCACACACGAGGGTTTTTGGCAACGAACCGAAATTTTGAACCATGGTAAAAGAGACGTGGAAAAACCCCGAGCTGGCAACTCCCTCTTAATTTCCACACCAACGGGAAGACGTTTCAGCCCCGACAGATTTAACGTGCATCGCTGCCCTCAAGGCGGATCTTTGTGGTACTGGGCTCGAACTCTGACTGTCTGCCGGACCCGATACCTTGACCACGGGGCTCCCCACCCAAAGGCCCCCAAACTTTTTTTTTTGCGAAAAAATTTTTTTTTTTTTTCCAAAAATTTAAAAAAAAATTTGAAAAAAGGGGCCCCCCCGGGTAAATTTCTTCAGTTATAAAGTAAAAGGGGCGTAATTAAAATTGTATTTTATTTTTAAAATTTTTTTTGGGATTTTTTTTTCTTTAAAGAAGAAAAAAATTAAACCCCTTTTTTTTTACATTTATTTTTTTAAAATTACAAAAGTGGAAAAAAGGAAAAAAGCGTTTTTTTTTTATTTTTAAATTTTATTTTTTTAACAATGAAAAAAGGAATTTTTGCCTTTTTAATTTTTTATTTGGATGAATAATTTGAAAAAAGTAGTAATCCCTTATCATTTTAAATTTTTTTTTTAAATTTTTTCTTGAAATTGATTTAAATATTATTTGAAGGACGAATGATTTTATTTTTTTTCAACATCACGCGATTTTAAATGAGCTCTATAAAACTCCTCCTTTTATGTTTAAAAAATTTTGCTCTTTTAAAAAAAAATAAATTTTTTTTTCCTTCAAGACCAAAATCAAACCGAAACCATTTCTTTTTTAACGGGGTTTTTTTTTTCATATTTTATTTTTGGTTGGGAAAACAATTAACTAATCACACACATATAACATGTATTAAAAAATTCAAAAGAAATTTTATTTCCCAGTCGATTTACCAAAGGAAAAAGGGGAAAAAAATTTGCTTTATTGGAATTTGGGATTTTTTTTATCAAAAGAACATCCAAATCAAAAAACGAATATCTTTTTTTTTTCCCTTTTGAAAAATAAAAAAAATTTCGCCATTCGTTCCTCTTTAAAACCCGGGAAGGTTATTATTCTAAGCGGGATGCTGAAGTATTGAAAAAAAACCCACAACTGGAAAATTTTAAATAGATGTTTATAAATTCCGGGTATGTTGATAAAGTTTTTACCTTTATATTGCACTAAAAAACGCATCTTTCTCTATATGTAAATTTACAGTGAGTTATAATTTTTCCAGACTGAATATTGAGCAGTTTTCAAAGGTCACTAGACACAAAAAAATTTTCCCAAAATTTCAGAAAAAGCAGATAATTTCTAAGGGAGGAAAAATAAATGCGTGCGTTGTTTTATTCCCGATTATATTAACCAACTTTTCTAATATATTTTAAAAAATACTATTCACCACAAAAAAAGCCCTTAAGTTTTTTTTCTTGAAATTAGATATACTAAAAACGAAAAAAATATATATATATATATTGCTTTTCTTTTTTGCTTACATGATTTTCAAAATTATTAGCATTTATCATTAAGTTATTATATCCTTTAACACAAAAAAAATATTTCAGTCCCCTAAGTTCCGTGTTAAATGTTTTTTTCCTTGCATATATAACGATTTTCTACTTTAATTTTTATAGGTTTTTTTTAATACTTTTGTTTCCCTTTAAACCCCTTGAGACATCTGTGATATTAAATTTTTTTAATTTCCATAACGTGAGATATAATTTTAACAATTTTTTCTCTTAAGACAATAAAACCCCGTCCTCACATTTTGAGGAAGGATATGCAAAAATACATCAGCCACAGGACCTGACCAATCAGAGTAAGTCATATGAAGAAAAATTTTGTGGGTAAAAAAATTGTGTGGATAAAATTATAAACGTATAAAAAATCATTCAATCAAATCAAACTTCCTGAACAGAAGTTTACAAACTGAGATATACTTTGGAATGAAGAGAAGAACGCTTTAAGATATCCGACTACGTTCGGAACCGTGATTTTGCAACAGCGTATAAATGGATAAATATTTATGATATTTAGTGTCATTTAGATTAGAAAATGCATGTAAAATAGTCTTAAGAATAGTATTACAACAAAAAATTATTTAAGTACAATATTTTGACAAAAAAGAACATAGAATGACCCATATTCAAAATATTCTACTTTTGTGAAAAATGCTTCTATTAAAATAATATTTTGCCTGTCTATAGCACAGACCTCTGTACAGAGGCTCAAGCTTCAAATTTTGAGAGAAATATATGACTTAGAAGTGGGATTTATATTGTTTTACGACAACAGAGGGGGGAAAATTTAAGAAAAAAATGCCGATAATTATTTTAATGGGTTGTAACTCTGAAAATAATGTGAATCTTTCAAAAAAAAATAGTTCAGACTCTCTAGGGAAGTTTTTACTTTATATATACACACACACAAAATATTATTTTAGAAGCATTTTTTATAAAAAGAGAACATTTTGAAAAAAGGTCATTCTAACTTAATTTTTTGCCAAAATAGTGTATTTAAATATTTTTTTTTATTAAAATGTCCTTAAAACAATTTTATACATGTATTCTAATCTAAGTGATACTAAATATTCTGAAAATTATCCATTTATGTGCTTTTTTAAAATCACGTTTCCGAACATAGTCGGATACCTTAATCAGTCGTAAGCTTTTCACTAATAATTTTTTGCTATTTTTATTTATAAGTGTGAATGCTTATTTGTAATCTATCGTCAAGAATTATAGTCAATAAATTAATGTTTGTAATTAACATGTCAATAGATAAGAACATGATAAGTATCTACGAAAGGAAGATTTTAAGATTTATTTTTGGAGGAATACAGGTAAATGGAACGTGGCAAAAAAGATCAAATTTCGAGTTCTATCACTCATATAAGGAATCTGACATCGTTAACGTCATCAAAATACAACGAATTAAATGGGCAGGTCACGTTTTCAGAATGGACAAAGACCTCACCACTAAAAAAGTTTTCAATGCCCAACCAATTGACACACGGAGAAAAGACAGGCCAAATCTTAGATTGATTGATGGCCTAGAAAAAGATCTCTCAGTTTTGAGAACTAAAAATTGGAGAACACTAGCAAGAAAAAGGCTGGCATTTGGAAAGTCTTCTTGAGAAGGCTAAGGCCTACCCTGGGCTGTCGAGTCCCTAAAGAAAGAAGGAATTAACATGTCAAGAAGTAAATGTTGTAACTCTCTTTCCTTGAACTGATGCTGTTTGTAATGATTAAGGTTGTCTTAGGTAAAAGTACGAGAGCTCAAATTAAAACGCGAAGCACATTTTCAGACAGAAAAATGACCCAATTTCCATAGAAATTTGCAATATTATAACTCGTACCTCTGTTAACAATATAGTGTTTTTAAAAATTTCAAAATATTCCGTGAATACTTTCTTTTTTGTTTTAAGGTATCCGACTACGTTCGGAACCGTGATTTTAAAAATGCGCATAAATGGATAATTTTCATGATATTTAGTGTCACTTAGATTAGAATACATGTATAAAATTGTTTTAAGGATATTTTGATAAAAAAAATTATTTAAATACAATATTTCGGCAAAAAATTAACTTGAATATTTTTTCTCTAAATGTTCTCCTTTTATAAAAAAATGCTACTAAAATAATAATAATCTCTCTCTCTCTCTCTCTCCCTCTCTCTCTCATATATTAAGTAAAGACTTCTCCAGAGAATCTGAACTATTTTTGTTTTGAAAAATTCACAATATTTTCAGAGTTACAACCCATTGAAATAATTATCGGCGTTTTTTTTCTTAAAATGTCTCCCCTCTGTTGTCGTAAAACATGAATAAACCCACTTCTAAGGTATATATTTCAAAAATTCTAGTTGAGCCTCTGTACAGAGGTTTGAGCTATTTACAGGCAAAATATTATTATAATAGAAGCATTTTTCACAAAAGGAGAACATTTTGAAAATGGGTCATTCTATGTTCATTTTTTGTCAAAATATTGTACTTAAATAATTTTTTTATTGTATAATACTATTCTTAAAACAATTTTATATACATTTTCTAATTAAGTGACACTAAATACAGTAAATATTATCCATTTATACGCTTTTTCAAAATCACCGTTTCGAACGTTGTCGGATACCTTAATACGTGAAGGCAAAGCCCATTTAACATTACGGTACAGGATAAAAAATGCGAAACACATTTTTTACCAGAAAAAATGAATCAACTCGGTTAAAAATGGGAAGTATGATAAAAAATAAAGGGCTGCTCTCTTAAGAATAGTGAAGCCAGAATATCATATTAATTTTTTATTTCTTTTATATCCGAAACAAATGTTCCAAATTCGGGTCCTATTCTTTGACATTAACCGAAAACAGCCTTAAATGGTTCTGCAATTCTTTTATCTATTAAATATCTTTGAATTTCACTGTCGATTAGTAAAGTGCCTTTGAATAGTATGTAGAATCATATATTGTGGAATATAAGTAGAATCGTATGTTGCCGAAAATATGTAGAATCGTATGTTGCCGAAAATATGTAGAATCCCCTCTTCGCGCTCTTTGAACTTCTTTCGACTAAACTTCAATGATTCTGGACATCATTTACAAACTGTGTGAATGAGTGAATATTAACGTCGCACTGTTCAACTACACGAGGGCTTTTGGCAACGAACACGTAATTTTGAACCATGGTCAAGAGACGTGGACGAAACCTGAGCTGGCAACTCCCTCTCCTAACTTCCACACCAACAGGAGGACGTTTCAGCTCACGACAGATTTAACGTGCATCGCTGCCCGGTACTGGGCTCGAACTCATGACGTGTCTGCCAGGATCCGATACCTTGACCACTGGGCTACCGCAGCGCCCCAAACTGTGCGAAATTTCAAGTAAAAAAATTGAAAAGAGTACTTTCACGGATATTTTTCTTCAGTTTTATAGTATTTTGTCGTATATAAAATGTAATTATAAATTTAAATGGTAAGATTTTCTATTTTCTTTGAAAAGTAAAAGTTACATTTTTTTTAGTTTAACCCGGGAGCGGTCGCGTGGGGCACAGAATCACCCCCAGGCTCTCAAAATCATTAATTTTGGGAAATTTGTTTTGTTACCAATGACTCCTTGACAGTATCCTCCTATATGGCACTTTTCATGGGGGAACTAAAATATATTTGTCGCATATCTTCCTCTTTTTTTGAGAGTGGCAAGCGTTTTTTTAACAAACTTTGCGACATAGCCATCCTGTGATGACTATGTCGTTCCGGTTCCGCGTAAGCTAGAGGTGTGGGATTATCAAAATGATGAGACATAGTACTTCTTAATACAACTTTTTATTAAGAATCAACATATTACTTAATTCTAATTTGACAACTATATTTAATTGAGAGTTAACACTTGAAAGAATTAAACCTTGTATTTTAAGTCAGATCACGCAACTAGATCCTTTATCTTAATTATAATAGTTAATAAACCGATTCATCTAAATACCTATGTCAAAAATATTACCTTTTGCAGATCTCCTTCCTTCACCTATAGAGAGATATTTATAATTCACTTTTATATATATGAAGATTCCAACTTCTTTATATTGGGTTTTCTATTCCTTCCAAAGCTATCGGACTGCTAACTCTTGATCTGAAAAGATTCCACACTAAGCTATCTCTAAACTTGCCGCGCTATTGATCAGAATGATTCCACACACTACTATCTCTAAGCTTGCCGCGCTATATCTTATCATCAAAGCTTCTATCCTTTTTAGTATATCTCATTTTACATATTATCTTCGTTTATCTTCTTGGTATTGGGTTGGAAAAGTTTTTGCCATTAATCGTGGCGTCAAGAACATAGGAGTTATGTTAGCAGAAGGACGCGAGGGCGTCACAACCCCCTCCAAGAAGAAAAACGTGGGCCTATAAGGGTTCTCAATGCCCTTAATAAATTACGTGTCTAAATCTCTATTTCTAAATTTCTTCGCTTTCTGAGTTTTTATTTAAATTTTAATCTTAAATCCTCATT
This sequence comes from Trichonephila inaurata madagascariensis, assembly GCA_019973955.1. Classification (NCBI taxonomy): domain Eukaryota; kingdom Metazoa; phylum Arthropoda; class Arachnida; order Araneae; family Nephilidae; genus Trichonephila; species Trichonephila inaurata. Next base: position 131,456 of record BMAV01006863.1, read on the forward strand.
TTAACTTTTATAATTTCCAATATTTATCTTGACTTTAATTTCATTACTCATCTTAGAATTAAATTTAATATTCAATTTAAATTTAAACTCGTGACAATAATTTTACTCCAATAACTAGGCCAACATTAATAGTACTGTTTGTAATTTATACCCCTCTCACTTTTAACATCCAATTACTTAAAATATTTATACACTTAAGTACTACAAAAAAATATTCTGGGTGCGCAGACCCAATCTTTGCATCTAACACTGCATATGGAGCTGGAACTTCCGCTCCCTTTCTTGTTGAAGCTATAAATTTCATAATTTTCAGGATTTTCAGGGGTCAGTCTCCCTGAAATGAAAACTTTTTGAGTCTCTATTTCCATAATATCAATCAATTTCACAATTATTATATATTATTTATATATCACAATAATTTTCATCTCCATCCCATCTGGTTCAAAAACTCCCAATGAGCCGCGCAGCCTCGATTTAATATTATTGTTAGTGCCCTGACTACGCCGCGTTTCCCTGAACAGATGCCTCATATTGCAACCAACAATACAACAACATATATATATACACATATTATACCAATTAAACACCTTCTTTCATTTCTATAAACTCTCAAGAGCCCCTATCGAATCTTACATCCCAAAAACAAACAAATGTGTGATTACAAAATGTTTTTCTCCAGAAAAAAATTTTTAACAAGTCAAAAAGTTCCAAATTAAATAAACACTCATTGTAGTGTTTGACTTGACTTATAACTTTAAGCACCGCCGAGACTTCCTTCTTTGCAATAATTCTTCCGACCACTTGTTGGAAGATCATAAAAATGAAACAATACAACCTGATTTTTATATGGGTTCTCCCACCATAACATCCAACGATGAGGTGCTACCACTCTTTCTTTCCTCGGTTGTACTGAATTTCTTGTTTTCTTTGCTTGTTGTGGGGCTTGTGTCTCCTTGCAATAGATACACTTCCTTGACTTCCCTGGCCATTGTCTCCTTGGCTGGTCGGGGTTCTTCTGATGTTCTCCGTCGTGGCCTTAGACAGTAGTTGATTTATCTGGAACTTCTGTGCATTCTCTTCTGTTCTTTTTTTTCCACTGCTTTAAATAGTACTGGATGACATTTTGTCTTTTATTTATGTGTGTGTCCCTTTTTCTTTTACTTACTTTTCTTTTATTGGTCCACTTGTTCTAAGCACACCTGATCTTTTAATACCCCTATTATTCCTTATCCTTTTTGTTTTATTTTCATTCCCAAATGAACTAGGAAGTAATCTGACCAGTGATTTGTTTTTATGGGTCCTCTCTGTATTTTTATATTGATTTGATTGGTTGCAATCCCTTTTGCCCTCTAACTTACGTTTCACCGCAGATTCTTTCTTTCCCATGTGTGACTCATTTAATCTTTGATGTACTTTTTCCGAGTACAGAGAGTTTCCCTGACTTGATCTTATACTATTTGGGATACCTGTTCCTAATTCGACCTCGTCACATTTCTATGACGATATATTATTCTTATTTGATCTACGTGCTGTTAATCTTTTTTCCTGATTTCCATATTTTAATATTATTGTTGTTTTGCTTCTATTACTCTACTTGAGTCCCTCAAATTTTGTACAAATTGCTTTATACTTTGTTAGCTGCTGAACTTACAGGGTGTGTTTCTAATAAGACCCAATCATTTACCTTTATTTTTATCTTTTCTACGTCTATTATAATTTTTCCCACCTTTCCTTATTTATTTCATTACTTAGTTTAGCTTCCTTAAAGTTTTCTCTATATTTTGAATTTTTAGAACTTTCCGATATCATAACTAGTTTTGAAATGGTGTAATCAATTTTCGACCTAAAAATAATTCAGCAGGTGTTTTCCGTTACTTTCATTCACCGCCGGGCACCCCGAATAGCGTAAGCAACTCACGTAAATTGATCCCAAGTATCGTGTTGATCATTAGCACCTGTTGCAATCATTTGCACTATATCTCGATTAACTCTTTCAGTCGATTTGTTTTCCATTGGTCCGGTATGCAGCAGTCTTCACATTCCTTATGCCTAATCTTTCACTTAAGTGCTCAAAAATCTCGGTTATAAATTGGGGACCATTATCACTTATTAGCCAATTTTTATTGGAGCTCCATAACGCGATATAAAGTTATCAAAAATATCCGCTATTATACGAGATGAGGCCTTTTTTAAAAGGTATAATTTCAGCCCATTTGCTGAAATGATCGGTTATTACTAAAAATATAGCGATTTACGTCTTATTCTCGATATAGGATACGGGCTAACAAATCTAACGTCACTATCCTATTCGGATAATTTGATATAATTGGATTTAACTGACCAGCTGGTAACGCGTTTTATAGTTATTAACTTGCGGCACATATGGCATGTAGAGACATATTGATCAATGAATTTTTCTCATATGCGGGAAATAACAAACGTCCAGATTTTTTATGATACGTTTTAAATCTGCCTAAGTGTGTCCAGCAATTGGCTTGTCATGAAGTACTCTCATTATTTCATTCCTTAAAGATTTTGGAATAACATACACGCATTTCACCTAATGACGTTGCGTGTTTCGCATAAAAATAACAATCCTTCAATTAAGCAATCGTGGGACCAATTCTCACATATCGTTGCATTAACCGAGTTATCTTCGGGTTTCTAAATATCTATAGATATGACCTAATTCTGGGTCATTTTCTGTTCTGTTATTAATTGTTCCCGCGAAGTAAGTACTAAATCCCTGATTATGGCACAATTAATTTTATCTCCAATTATACTTTTAACAGGTTCCTTGAAGAATGTCAGCCACTGCATTTTGAGTTCCCGGTCTATGTTCCCCCACATTCTATGATTGAATTCTGCTAACTTGAGTGCCCATCTAATCATCCTACTCGACAAATTTTGCCCATGTGTTAGGCGTGTTAAGGCGGCGTGATCCGTTATAACCTTAATGGGTAATATTCTAAATATGTTCTATAAATTTGTTCAACGCCCGCACACTGCTGAACTTCTCTTTTCGGGGATTTTCATATAATTTCTCTCTGCGTTGTTCAGTGTACGTGACGCAAATACCACAGGTCTGTTTTGTTGGTTAATTACTGCTCTAAACCAATCGAACTGGCATCTGTAAATAACTCGAATGGCTCCTGAAAGTTTGAGTAATTTTAAAACTGGCGCTTTGTTTACCGCCTCCTTGACCTCTTCGAATGCCTTTTGTGCTTCATTGGACCCGAACAACATTTTAAATTTTTCGTTTTAAGATTATAAAGTGGCTCACAAATATCCGCATAATTTTTTAATAAATTTCTACATACCACTGGGACATACCTAAAAGCTTGTGGACACCTCTTTTGAGTTACGGGGCGGTTTCATCTCTTGTATAGCTCTAACCTTTGTGTCTCATCCGTTTGAATTCGCCCTAACTTTACTAATAATTAATCCTAAATATTTTCAATTCATCGCACCCAAATTTACATTTTCCTTATTTAATGTCAATCCCACCTGTCCTTTAACAACGAAAAAACTTCCCTTAAATATTCAACACTGGTGAGGTGAATGATGGAACGTTATAATAACGTCGTCCATATAAACTTTACTCACAAATTTCCCTATCACCGGTTTTAGGATTATGTCAATTGCCTTTTGAAGGGTGGGAGCTGCTCCTGATAAACCGAATGGCATCCGCTTGAAAGCATAAGTGCCACTTTTTACTACAAATGCGGTCTTAACAATATCACTGGGGTTTACTGCCATTTGAAAGTACCCTTCTTAGATCAGAGATGACATTATTGTTGTATATGGGATGTTCGTTAATAAATCATCTATTAACGGTAAAGAAGGGTATCGCGGATACTTTGTGATCGAATTTAATTTTCTATAGTCTACTGCAAATCTATATGCTTCCGGATTATCCGGTGGTAACCCATTATTTTCTTGCATAACACAACGAATTTGACGCGTATGGGGATTGAATTGGAACAATTGTTTCCTCTTGTAACATTTTGTATGTGAAAATCTAATACATTGCTTGCTTAGTGCGATCATACCTATATGGCCTTGAAGCTACTGGTGGGTTATCTCCCGTGTCAATTTTCATGGTATAAAACATGAGTAAGACCTGGTTTGTCTGAAAGTAACCCTTCCAAAACTACTAAACAAATTTTGTAGTTTTTGTTTTCTACCTCCCAATTTTGTCTTAGATAAATCTATTTCAACCTTTTTCCTCTTTAATTGGACAACCTGCCTTGTTATTTATTTCAGAATCTGGAATTTTCAACATTTTTGATCAAAATCTAATACGATTCTTGACGCACTTATGAAATCATTACCTAGAATACATGGGTATTCTAAATTCTTTCAACACATGAAATGACCAATTTCTTCTTTCGAATTGTCTGATGCGAACATTCAATTCTGATCCCCATGTTTTGGCATTTCGCACCCTGTGCCTTGTTATTACCTGGGCTGCGCGATTTTTAATTTGCTTATAGAAAAAATATTTTCTATATACTTCTTCCGATATAAATGATTTATCTGCTCCGGTGTCCCATAGCGCTTTCAAAAAATGTGTTATTTAATAAAATAGGAACGTGGGGAAGTTCTACGGGTGATATACATATCGGAGAAAGTCTAATTGTCTCTCTTGTCGACACCCCTTGAGGTTGATCATTAACCTTTACAATATTTAATCGTCCCCTTTGCGTCCTATCGCCTCGATTGAAAATTTTCACTCGAACCTATTTCTACGGTCCCCTCTATTAGGTATCATTTCGCTCATTTCAGGAAATGGTAACCCTATTGTTGAATCTTTTGATCATTATTATGAAACCTATTCCTCTCGAACCCTCTATTACTTTGACAGCTATTCTCGTAAAAACTCATTTCTACTGTTATTTGGTCTACCATTCTTCAGAATTCCTCAGTTTCTACCATTAGCTTCAAAATTAGGCATCCTATGCGCATTTTGACCTCGTCTTTCTATATTATCGTTCTGATAACCCCTTTTTTAATTTGCGGGTATCTTCCTCTCTTCGAATTTAGCCAAGACTTCTGTTTTGTGGATTGCGCACCTCCATAATCTTGGATCTGTGGTTCGAGTCGAACTTAAATATGATCCACTAAGTCTGCTTGGGACATTTAATTCTAAACTTCTCTCTTTTTTTTTAGTAATCTAAAAACAAATCAGTAGGACCCTGATTTCCCCCTGGGACGCGAAAATTCACTTGTTCTTTCTTTTTTTTTGAGGGGAAAAGCCTTCGCTAATTAGTTTTGAGCTCCCAAAATCCGTGGCTGTATTTTGCACTAAAAACAACAAATATCGAATACCAATCTTGGCCCTTCCCTGAGATGACTTTTAAAAAAGCACATGACAGTTTCGGGGTTTTAAAGAAACGTATTTGTTCTCAATAGACTCGATAAACTTGCAATGTTCTCTGCCCAAAAAATTTTTTCAGGTAGAACAGTCTTCCACCTACTTACCTAACCCAGAATTATACAAGTTCGGGCCCCATTGCGACATAGCCATCCTGTGATGACTATGTCGTTCGGTTCCCCGGTAAGCTAGAGGTGTGGGATTATCAAAATAAAAGGAGACATAGTAGTTCTTTACAATTTTTTAAAGATAACTATTTTAATTCTAATTTGACAACTATATTTGTGGGGTTAAACCCCCAATTAAAACCTTTATTTAATAAATCACGCAACTAGATCCTTTATCTTAATTATATTAATAAACCGTTCATCTAAATACCTATTCAAATATTCCCTTTTTTGCAGATCCCCTTTCCCTTTCACCTATAGAGATATTTAAATTCACTTTATATATGAAGATTAACTTCTTTATATTGGGTTTTTTTCCTTCCAAACTATCGGACTGCTAACTCTTGATCTGAAAGATTCCCACTAAGCTATCTCTAAACTTGCCGCGCTATTGATCAGAATGATTCCACACTCTATCCTAAGCTTCCCGCGCTATATCTTATCATAAAGCTTCTATCCTTTTTATAGTATATCTCATTTAATTTATCCGTTTATCTTCTTGGTAGGGTTGGAAAAGTTTTGCCATTAATCGTGGCCGTCAAAGAACATAGGAGTTATGTTAGCAGAAGGACGCGAGAGACGTCACAACTTAATCTTACAAGTTCTTGCTTTGATTGAGTTCTCCACGTGACCACTTTCGTTTCAAAATATTTTCCATGAACTCTCTTTTTCCCCGAAACAACAGTAGTTTTGATTGCAATGTTCCCGATTCTTATGGTTTATAAATGTAAATGGGGAAAAATTTAAAAGCGTAAATATAAAAAAATTTTAAGTCAATTCCTACTTTGATCAACAAAGAAAAATTTTTTTTAGCTACTTTTTTTTAAAATATTACAATTATTATAAATATGTTTGTGACGTCTCTCCCCTTTTTTGATTAACATGACTCTATGTTCTTTGACGGACGTTAATGGCAAAACCCCAACCCAATCCAAAAAGATAAACAATGTAACATGTAAATGAGATATACTATAAAAAAAGGGTAAACGCGGCAAACCTAGTATAGCATAGCATGCGTAGCAGGGTCAGGGTTGTAGTGTGGAATCATTCTGATCAATAAACGTTTTCAAAAACTTGTGGGAATCTTGAGGATCAAGAAATTTGCTGCATTGCGGATCAAAAATCTTTTTTTATAAGTTATAATTATATTCTCTAGGTCAAGGGGCCCGAACTGGAAAAAGGGAATTTAGATATAAGTAATTAGATAAGGATTATTTAATTTGAGATGGGATCTAATTTGGTGATCTGACTTAAATACGTGATTTAATTCGGGCTTTTTCCACTTTAAAAAATTAAAAATTAAAATTTTAAATAATTGTTATTCTTAATAAAAGTTATATTAAATTATTTTTCATTTTGATAATCCCACCTCTAGCTTACGGGAACCGGCAAGACATGGTCATCAAAGGATGGCTATGTCTCAATGCACCGAACGTATTTAATTCTGGGTTAGGTAATGTAGGTGGAAATACAATTCTACCTGAAATGTACTTTTCAGGGTCGGAGAATGTTGCAGAGTTTATCGAGTGCATCGACAATAATATACAGTTACTTGAAATCCCAAGTAATCTGTCATGTGCTTCAAAAAAGTCATCTCGGGAAGGGCTCAAGATTGGTATTCGATATTTGGTTCGTTGTTAGTGCAAAATACAGCCACGGATTTTGCGCAGCTCAAAGCTGAATTAGCGAAGGCTTTTCCCGCGATCAAAATAAGAAGAACTACAGTCGGAGTTTTATGCATCACAGCAGGGAAGAAATCAGGAGGCGACTGATTTCGTTTATAGATTACTAAAAATAGAGAGAAGTTTAGAATTAGGAATGTCCCAAGCAGACTTAGTGGATCATATTTTAGTTCGACTCGAACCACAGGTACAGGACTACGTGGAAGTCCGAAATCCACAAAATACGATACAACTTTTAGAGTCTGGCTAAATTCGAAGAGATATTCTTGCAAATCACAAAGGGGTTATCAGAACCATAATGTAGAAAGACGAGGTCAAAATGCGCATAGGATGCCTAATTTTGAAGCTAATGGTAGAAACTGGAGGAATTCGGAAATAAGGAGTAGACCAAATAACAGAAATGAGTTTTACGAGAATAGCCGTCAAAATAATAGAGGGTTCGAGAGGAATAGGTTTAATAATAATGATCAAGATTCAGCAACAGGGGTTACTCATTTCGAAATGAGCGAAATGATAATTTTAATAGGGGACCGTAGAAATAAGGGTTCAGTGATAATTTCAATCGAGGCGATGGGACGCAAAGGGACGATTAAATATTGTAAGGTTAATGATCAACCTCAAGAGGTGTCGACAAGAGAACAATTAGACTTTCTCCAATATGTATAGCACCCGTAGAACTTCCCCACGTGCCTATTTTATTAAATAACACATTTTTGAAAGCGCTATGGGACACCGGAGCAGATAAATCTTTTATATCGGAAGAGTATATAGAAAATATTTTTTCTATAAACAAATAAAAAAATCGCGAGCCCAGGTAATAACAGCACAGGGGGCGAAATGCCAAAACAGGGATTGTAGAATTGAAAAATTTAAAATCAGACAATTCGAAAGAATTGGTCATTTCATGTGTTGAAAAATTTAGAATACCCATGTATTCTAGGTATAGATTTCATAAGTGCGTCAAGAATGTATTAGATTTTAATCAAAATCGTTGAAAATTCCAGATTCTCAAATAAATAAGTTTGGTTGAACCAATTAAAGAGGAAAAGTTGAGATAGATTTATCTAAAACAAAATTGGGGGAAATAAGAAAAACAAAAAATACAAAAATTGTTTAGTAGTTTTAAAGGGTTATTTCAGACAAACCAAAGGGCTTACTCATGTCTTATACCATGAAATTGACACGGGAGATAACCCACCAGTAGCTTCAAGGAACCCCAAAAGGTATACGCACTAAGCAAGCAAAAATAGATTTTCACATACAAAAATGTTAAAAAAGAGGAAAGGGTTGCCCAATTCGGTCCCCATACGCGTCACCTGTTTGTATTATGCAAAGAAAAAAATAAGGGGAACCCCACCGGGTTAACCCGGGAAGCATATAGATTTGCAGGAGCTATAAAAATTTAAAATTCGATCAAAAAGTATCCGCTTTTGCTTTTGGAAAGAGGGTTTGTCCCAAAATACCTTTCATCTCTTAAATTAAAAGTTTTTTTAAAAAATGAGATAAACCAGCAAAGGGGTAAGCCCGCATTTGTAAAAAAAGAAATTGGCCCAGCCCGGATGCCTTTCCCGGTTTTTCAAAAACGCTCCCTTTTTCCCAAAAACGGCTTTTGAAAGGGCGGGTTTTGGTTTTTATAGGGAACGACATTTCCCCATATTCACCAAGGTTTTTTAAAATTTTGGATAAATTGACTTAAAAGGGAAAATTTTTGGGGTGCGGGGTTGAAATATTTAAAATTTTTGAAAAAATTAAAAACGGATGAGGGAACCAAAAGAGATAAAACCCAAAGGCTCAAAAATAAAGGGGGTTTGGTGTTACGGGGAAAATTTTAAAATTATCCCAAAGGGCCCATAATCTTGGCAAAAATTTAAAAAGCTGGAATGGAAAAAAATTTTGAAATTCGGAAAGGGGTAAAAAAGCAGGTTTCCCCGGGAAAAACCAAAATTTCAGTTTTTTACGGTGCCGGTTCGAGGTTTTGGAGTTTTTTAAAAACCCAACAAAACAACCAGTCTTTTTGCGTGCGTCCACGGGCCGCGAAATTCCCGGCGGAAAAAATTGCTTTGTATGGGCGTTAAACAAATTTCGAACATTTTAGGAGTATTCCCGGTGGGCGAATAAAAATTTTAAACCCCGGAAAAACCCCCCGAAAATTTTGAGGGGCAAAAAATTGGAAATTAAAATTAAAGGGGCGACCAAGTTTGATTAATTCCCCAAAGGGGTAATTAAAAATTAAAATTGGTTGATAAAAATTGTGCCATAATCAAAGTTTTGGGTCTTTTTGCGGGGAACTTAATAAAAGGAACAAAAAAATGACCCAAAAAGGCTATTTTAAGATTTTAAAAACCCCGGGAAAAACCCCTTTAAATAAACCAAGGAAATTGGCCCCCGTTTTTTTTAAAAAGGGGATTGTTTTTTTGCAAAACCGAAAGCATTGGAAAGGGCTTTTTCGCAAAACAAGGGGAATGAAATGAGAGAATTTCATGACAACCAAAAAAAATTGGACACGTAGGCAATTTTAAACATGAAAATTAAGGACACCCGGCAAAAGGGGTTTTTCAATAATGCCTTCCCTTAGGGCCAATTAAATAATAAAAAAAGGAACCACCCGGAAAATTTTTCGGAAATGAAAAATAAAACGTTGTTTTTGGGCCCCGGGGCCAATTCGAAATAAACGAACCCCCCTTTTTTGTAAAAACCCTTTCGGCAAAGGGGCTGAAAATACCTCCTTTAAAAAAAAAAAATTATTAAAATTTAAGGATTTTTTTTTTAAATTTTTAATGGCGTTTAAACCCAAAAAATTTTAAAAAAGGGGCCCCAAATTTTAAATACCCGAGATTTTTGGCCAAAAAGAAAGGCAAAACAGGGGGGCGCTTCGCCCAAAAAAAGGGACTGAAAATTATAGTAAAATTTTGGTTTTTAATGTCAAAAATTTTCTTTTACGAGACTTCGCTATTCGCCGGGGGGAAAAAAACCCGAAGGGGCAGGCGAAAAGGGGTGTTTTTTTCCCCGGTTTAGGGGAAAATTCGGAAATTTAGAATACGAAAAGTTTTAAAAGGGGAAACTGGACGAAAATTAAACGGAAAGGGGGGGAAAAATTTATAAAGGGACTGAAAGGCCAAAAATGGAAAAAAGGGTTTTTTGAAGAAACCCCCTGAAATTCGGCTAACAAAATTGTGTAAATTTAAACTTTTGGGGAAAAGGTTTGGGGAAGTTAAGGGCAAAAAATTTTGAATTTTAAATGGGGGTTAACGAACCCGAGACAAATAAAATAATCGCCAAAATGTAAAGAATCGAAAAAGGTACCCCCAAAAAAAGATAAAGTCAAAAATTTTCAATTTCAAAAAGTACCCAAGATTTAAATATTGGAAGGGAAAAAAATCGCTTGGGTTAGAGAAAAAGGGGGTAAAATAAACCCATAAAAAAAAATGAGAGAACCCCAAATCCTGGTCGAATACCTATTTCCCGGTAGGGAATGAAAATAAAAATAAAGGTTTAAATAAAACCCAAAGGGGAAAATTAAAAAAGTTCCGGTTTATCAAAAGGGTGGACCAAAAGGGGGCAAAAATAGGAATAAAAAAAGGCAAATTCATCTAGAAACCTTTTTTGGGGAAAAATGAAAAAGAGCAGGAAAAAGGAATCAACGAATTCCATATAAAAAGGTTATAATTTAAGGCCACGACGGAGAACAGAAGAACCACGACCGAAGAACACTTTGGGGAAGGAAAAAGGGAAAGGGGAAGAAAAAGGAGATTACAACCCTTTTACAACAAAAATTCCCAGTACCCCCAAAGGGAATAAAAGGGGTGATGACACCTCATCTTTGGGAACGTAATTTTTGGGAGACCGAATAAAAAAATGGGTTGTATTGTTTTTTTTTTATGATTTTCCCCAACAAGTGGCCCGGAAGAATTATTGCAAAAAAGGGAAGCCCTCGGGGGGTTTCCCAAAATTAACCCAAAGCCCAAACACTAAAGAGTGTTCAAAGGAACTTTTGACTTTTTAAAATTTTTTTTTCTAAAAAAAATTTTGTATTCAAAATTTTTTTACTTCGATGTATGCCCGGAAAGCAAACCGGATTTTGGAATAATGGTTTTTTGAAAAATGTTTGAATTGAAATTTTTTATATATATATGTTGTTGATTTTACGTATTATGAGGCATCGGGTTCCCAAACCGGCGAAAAATAACAAAAAAATTCGGCGCTGCGCGGGTTTTTTAAACCGATGGGGGAGGGAGATAAAAAGGGGTGAATATAAAAATATATGAAATTTGTTTTAATTATGGAAATAGATACTCAAATAGTTTCATTTCAGGGGAGACTGAAAAAAACGAAAATTTTAACTTTAACGTGTTAGGGTGTTAAGAAGGGGGCAAAATACCCAGCTCCATATACAGTGGAATTTGCCCCGGGAAAAATAGTTTTTTTAAATGTATAAATATTTTAAAATAAGAAAGTAAAAATGAGGGAGGCACAAATTAAACAGTAAATTATTAATGTTGGCCTAGTTATTGGAGTAAAAATTTTTTGTCACGGGTTTAAAATTAAATTGAATATTAAAAAATTTAAGATGAGTAATGAAAATTAAAGTCAAGATAAATTTTGGTTTTAAAAAAATTAAAATTTAAGATTAAAATTGCAATGAAAATTAAAATCAAAAATAGATATTGGAAATTTAAAAAAGTTAAAAAGAAGATTTAAAAATTAAAATTTAAATAAAACTCAAAGGAAAATTTAGAAATAGAGATTTGAAAACGTAATTCATTAAAAGGGGATTGAGAACCCTTTAAAAAAATCCCCGTTTTTTTTCTTGGAGGGGTTTTGACGTCCCCTCGCGCCTTTCTGATTAACATGACTCCTTTTTCTTTGACGGGCCCCGATTAATGGGAAAACCTTTTAACCCAATACCAAGAAGATAAACGAATGTAACTGTAAATGAGATATCTATAAAAAAGGAAAGGGGCCGGGAAACCTAGATATAGCATACATAGCGTAGCAGGCTCCAAAAAGGTTGTAGTGTGGAATCATTCTGATCCCAAAAGGGACAAAGCTTAGTGTGGAATCTTGAGGATCCAAAAAATTGGGTGCATTGCGGATCAAAAATCTTTATATATAAAGGTTATAGATTATATTCTCCCAGGTCAAAAGGGGCCCCAACTGGAAAAAGGGAATTTAGATAAAAAATTGAAAAACCTTTATTATTTTTAAAATTTGAGATGGGATCTAATTGCGTGGTCTGGCTTAAAAGGTGATTTTTTCGGGTTTACTCTCACTTTAATTTAATTGTCAAAATTAAATTTAAGTAATTTTAAGTTATTCTTAATAAAAATTATATTTTAAAATTTTTGTCTCTTCATTTTGATAATCCCCACACCTCTAGCTTAAAGGGGAAACCCGGGAAGACATGGTCATCAAAAAGGGTGGGTATGCTCGGTTTTATACGACAAATCCCCAACATTATAAGTGGGGTAATTTTTGTTAATTTTTCACCCAAAAATATCGCATTGTCATCCCAAAAAAATCCCTGTACATGGGAAAATTTTAATTAATGGCAAAACACGACAAAAAAAAAAACTTTTAACGTTTTTACACATCGCCAAAAAGGGTTGATAAGTCATAAAAAAAGATGCCAAAGTGACTGTATTTGGAAAAATTTTTTAAATAGTTAGTTTAAATCCTTAATTTTTATTTAAATTTTAATTAAATTACTGGGGGTATCCAAAATAATCATGTATATAAAATTTCAGTTCAATTAGGGGCTTTAAAAAAATATTTTATTAACGACTGAAAAAATTTCCCCCAAGATAAATAAATGCATAAAAGTGCTAAAAGTAGGAATTGAAAAGGGAAAAGGACTTTTCCTTTATCTCTTTTTTGAAGGGGAAATTGAAAACTGAAAAAGCAAGGCCCAAAAACCTGTTGAAATAATACGTATTAATCATGGTAGCGAAAGGGAAAGGCAAAAAACGATGAATATGGGAAACCTTGGTTTAAATTAAAACTCAAATGCTACCCCAAAAAAACTCCCAAATTTAAAAAAAAATATGAAGCCATAAAATCTACCACAAGACACACTTCGGCCTTTTAAAAAAAACACAAGCAAGAAAAAGTTAAACATGCTATTTTTTCATCTAACAAAGAACAAAAAAAAACTGCAAAAAACTTGAACTAAATAGGGCAGGTTTTTCCTGCAAATAACATTCTTGAATGTTGGGGAAAAGTGTCTGGCTTTGTGTCCATTATTAAAATCACGCACCTTGGGAAAATTTTAGCTCCCTTTTTTGGATTTTTCTCAAATTATCAAAAAAAAATTTAAAAGTCCTTTAAAAATAGGTAAATATACTTTCAATTAAATTATTACTGGAATTCGGGGTTTTTATCGTGCCGGTTTTAAAAAAAAAATTTTTAAAAAAAGGAATTTTTGGGGGGGGGCTTTAAATGCCCAAAACTTAAAAGGAATTTTAAAAATTTAAAAAATTAAAATTCCAAAAAACTTTTGAGAAATTTTTTTAAAAAAAATTTTTTTAAAAAATAAAAATTTTTTAAAAACAATTTAAATTTTCTTTTTTTAAAAACTTTTTTACAAAATAAAATTTTTTTAAAATTTGTACAAAATTTTTAAAAATCCTTTTTAATTTTTTTAAATAATTTTTTATAAAAATTAAATTTCAAAACTTTCAAAATTATTTCAAAATTTTGTAAAAACAATACTTTTTTTAAGTTAATTTTTTAATTCAAAAATTTAAAAAAGAAGAAAATTTTTTAAATTATTTAAAAATCTTAAAACAAAACTTTTGAAATTTTTTAGTTAGTTTGAAAACAGGGGGAAAAAAGATAAAAAATGTGGGAAAAAAATACGAAAAAATTAAGGGGAAAAATTTCTTTTTACCTTTTTCAGAAAGTTTTTGTAATATCCAAAAGGAAATATTTAAAATTTTTAAAAAAAACGGGGAAATTAACCCCCAAAATTGGAAAAAAAATTTAGGGAAAAAAAAACTTTTCGTTTTTTCTAAACTTTTTAATGACTTTTCGGTAAAAATTTAAAAAATTTTTTAAAAAAAAGGTTTTTGTTCCCACCACCAATGGATTAGAATTTTTTTCCCGGGGAAAAATTAACTTAAAAAAAAATTTCTATATTTTTTTAAAATTTTTTTTTACTGAAAGTTTTTTAAAAAAATTTTAAAAGGAAGAAAATTTAAAAAAAAGGGTTTTTACCCACTTAAAACAATGGATTTATTTGAAATTTTTTCTTCCTTTAAATTTTAAAGGGGTTATAAAAATTAAAAAAAAAATTTAAAATAAAAATTGGGAAAAGAAACTGTTTTAGTTTTTAAAAAACCTTTTGGGAAAAGGGTTTTCACAAAATAAAATCTAGTAAGGCACAGATTTTTTTTAACTTTAATAAAACTAGAATGGTACACTACGTTGAAAACAATGTATATATTGCATTTAATTTTTTCAGTGCGCATTATAATTTCCAACAGTACAATATAAATAAAAGTTTCTTAATTAATTCATACATCAATAGTTGGTTTAAACAGACTTTTCCCTGGGGCTAAATGAGTATATACGGATCGCAATACATCTCACATGCAATCGACACATAGGCAGATATCTTAATCTTCAAACTTCCACACTGCAATGCCATCCAGTATGATTTGACGCAGAACAACTCCAATTATCATAAACGGTAACAAAAAATGGAGAATTATTTAAATTCAGAAATGAGCCACATAACTAACCATTCTTCTGAAAGAAGGTTTTAATGAATATACAGAAAAATAACATTTTTATTTAAGGGTTTCTAATATTTCAGTCGCCGGATGAGTGCCTCAGGTACAAATAAGGATTACTTTGCACGATCCAAATTTATAAATAAAATCTAGTCGTAAACGTGCGTGCCAGACACACGATCCTTTCTCATATAAACATAAAAGGCATCGAGACCACAAGCAAATTACTTAAAAGGGGTGCGTGTGAGCCATCGATTCTCCCAGTCTTTGACTTTTATAGGACTGCGGTGGTCTCCACAAAGGACCCATTTCCTGTTAGGGAACTAATGACGTCTCAACGGTTACTTAGTTTCGCGTGGGAAAGTATTCAAGACAAGACACTCCAACGCTGATGTTCTACAGCAAATAAACCCTTAACTTCCCTTGATACAGCCGACAGAAGGATGACCGGCGCAATTCCCACGCCAATATGCGGCTTCAAATTCAACCCCACGAGTGGCGACAAGGACCAATAGCTAAATAGTAATCCCGGCTACGTCCAAGCAGAAGTGATTCTGCATCACGTGAGGCTTGGAAAGGAGTGACGTATTCGATCTTTAAAGAGACATGAAAAGAGGAAACTAAGAAGCTTCACAGACTCTAGATAGACACTTCAACACTCTACTTGACCCCAACTCTCTCTCTCTCTCTCTCTTGCACACACATTTATAATAACCTATCAAGGTTCAATATATACTAACTAAATATTCTCCAATATGCACCAAGAGTTGCATTAGTCAAGCCTCTCCTCATCATATCTCGATTGTCGAAACAAAATCTTATTTTCAATCGCTTAGTGGGGCTCGAGAATTTCTTCAGGTGCACAACATCATGGTCTTATCTAGCCCTACAGGTCTTGAAGGACTTGCCACAACAAAACTTTTATCCATCATTTTAAATTCATCACTAAAAATTCGAAGTGGCGATCAAATTTCAGTATAGTTTCCTCTTTTTTAAATAAATAATGATATTTTCGGGAAAATTAATTCAGCTTCAGGGATTTTATAGGTGATTTCATATTAATGCATATTCGTAACTATCAGAATCCACTGTAACAAATTAAGCAAAATATAAATGTTGTATATGTCTCTGCTATCTATATTTTTTCTCATTCAGAAAATGCACACACTTTACCTTCATCAAATATGCTTTATCGTTTTAGACAAGCACATACTTTAACATTAAAATATCTTTGATCATATTTGGCTCCTACTCAAAACCGTCAAGAAACGCAGTGCCTTCAATTCAAACTGGCCTCAATATCACAAGTTTGTGCCACTGTTTGGAGAATAAAATACTAAACAAATTTTTTCATCCCTTGGCAAAAGATCAGAATTATAAAATATGTCTCTAACATTCCATTTAGTAAGAATACAGTAATGTGCAGAATACTTAGAAATTGTGTTGGATACATAATCCACACACACACAATAAAAGAAGATTAAAAATTTATTAGTTTTTCAAATTTGACAATGTGTGTATGTTTGTTTCCCGGATTATTTACTAGAAATATTCTTATTAAAAAATAACGATGCAGTTAATTTCAGCAGTTTAGGCTCATTTCACTGATCATCGAAACACGTTCCAAAGATGAGCGAGTATAATTGGAATAAAGTAATTTTAAAAAATACCACTTGTTTCTATTCAATTACACATCTCCAAAATTTTAGCGAGATTAAGATATAAAATAAAACATTGATTTTTTAAAAAAAAAAATTTAATTTTTTCGTTTTATGCAAAATTAAAACAAATGATTCAGCATCCCTGATGAAATCGAAGTGCATTGTGTGCTAATCCAAACAATGCAATTAAAATTTACTCCAGTAATTGTATATTAATTAATGTTAAAGTTAATTTTTTTTAAAAAAAAATGAATCACCAAAATTCTAATACGAAATTATATTTGGAAGTGAAGGGAAGTTAAATTGAATGAATTTTGTGTTATTTATGGAATATATTTATAGTGGCCACAAAAGTGTTCGTACACCTGCGATTTATTATAAAATTTAATGTTTTCGACTAACAAATATTAATATATTGTAATTTTTTATGATATATGCAACTTGTTCTTAATGGAATGAGACATAGTTATACTGTTTTTAAAAAATTAATTTTTTTTTATAAAATTAATAATCAAAAAGCTACTAAAAACCCACAAAAAATCTTCGACATTTAAAAAAAATCTCAACAGCTTTAAATATTGTATTTCTTTCTTAATTTAGTACTTAGTAGGATATCTATTAGTGTCCACAACAACTTTTAAGGGTCTTCGTATGAATTTAATCAGTTTTTTGTAATTTCTGCAGCTATTTTCCTCCATTCTTCTGTGAAATTTTTTTACTTCACATTTTTTGTTTTTTTGTCATGTTTTTTTTTTTTTTTTTACGTCAAAATCTCACCAAATATTTTCTACTAGGCTAAAAAAAGTGATTGAGGAGGTTTTTTTCAAAATTTTGGGGGACATTTAAAGAGAGACATCGTGGCGTACATTGGGGCAGCCCCTTGGCGTCATTACCCTGTTAAAAAAAAAAAGTCGTTTCCAATATAAATTTTGGGTTTATAATTTAAAATTTTTTTAAAATATTTAAATAGACCTGATTCACAATATCAACAAAAATTTCCAAAAACCTCATTCTGCGGCCGTTTAACCCCTCACACAGAAACACTTCCACCTCCATGTTTTTTGTCCCAAATAGATTTTGGGGTTGTTTCAGAAAATTCAAAATTTATAGCAAATTGGTTGGTATGACAGATAATTCAACATTTTGGTCCGATGGGCCTATAAATAGCTTGTAAATGAAAAAATATGTTGTTTAATCCCAGGAATTTATGTGGAACAAGAACTCCTCCACATCCATGCTTCAGCATTGAAATGAAGGTTGTGACGTCTCTCGCGTCCTTCTGCTAACATAACTCCTATGTTCTTTGACGGCCACGATTAATGGCAAAACCTTTCCAACCCAATACCAAGAAGATAAACGAAGATAATATGTAAATGAGATATACTTTAAGGATAGAAGCTTTGATGATAAGCGCGGCAAGTTTAGAGATAGCTTAGTGGGGAAATCCCAGGTCAAGAGTTAGCTGTCCGATAGCTTTGGAAGAAATAGAAATTTATTATAAAGTTGGAATCGTCTTATATAAAGTTACTTATAGATATTACGGAATCTTTGGGAAGAAGGAGATCTGCAAAAGGTAATATATTATAATAGGGTGACGAATCTGTTAATTTATTATAATTAGGATAAATTTCTAGTTGCTGATCTGACTTGAATACTAGGTTTAATTGGGTGTTAACTCTCACTTTAATTAAAGTTGTCAATTAGAATTAAGTAATATAAGTTATTCTTAATAAAAGTTGTATTAAGAACTATTATGTCTCATCATTTTGATAATCCCACACCTCTAGCTTACGCGGATCCGGAACGACATAGCCATCACAGGATGGCTATGTCGCAAGGTGTTCTGGAGTGGGGGTGTAAATTGGCTTCAGAATTAGGTAATTTGGTATTTTTTGATGGTATAGTGAATCATGAGCTCTATTTAAATATTTTAAAGAGAAATTTTAAATTTTCCACCCAAAATTTGGCTATTGGAGACGACTTAATTTTTTAACAGAGTAATAACGCCAAGCGCACTGCTCTCAATGTACGCCACTGGTGTCTCTCTAACTGTTCCCAAATTATGAAAATACTTCCTCGATCTCTTTATTTAGCCAGTAGAACATATTTGGGGAGAATTTGACGTAAAAAAAAAGAAAACATGACAAATAAACACAAAATGTGAAGTGAAAACTATAACCACAGAAGAATGGAGGAAAATCGAAAAGCAGAAATTACAAAAAAAACTGATTAAATTTATACCAAGATGCTTAAAAGTTGTTGTGGACAATAAAAGATATCCTACTAAGTACTAAATTAAGAAAGAAATACAATATTTAAAGCTAAGTTGAGATTTTTGTTAAGTGTACGAAGACTTTTGTGGCGTAATCTCTTAGTAGCTTTTCGATTATTAATTTTTAAAAAAATACTTATACTATTTTTAAAAAATTAATTATGTCATTTCATTAAGAACAAGTTGAAGATATCATAAAAAAATTACAATTTTACAATATATTAATTTTTATTAGTTGAAAACATTAAATTTTATAAGAAATCGCAAGTGTACGAACACTTTTGTGGCCCACTGTAATTGCTAATTTGGAATTATTTTATTAGTAAAATCATTACTTAATTAGAAGTAAAAAGTTCAGAGCAAAGTTATACTGATCCAAATTTTTTTTTCAGCTTTTATTCACAGTAAAAACGTTCTTCAGAATGGCATTAGTAAAATAAATATTTTTGACAGCAACAAAATAAAAAATTATAAAAAAAAAAGAAATACGATCGGTCCAAATGCATTCAACGTAAAAAAATACAAAACAAAAATGCTCATATATATATATATATATATTCTTTTTTTGTAAATTAAACTTGAAGGAATTTTTCAAGATTAATTGTAAAATCGCAAGGTAAAATATTTGATTTTGTACCTTATAGAGACGAAATTATGATAATTCATCAAAAACTCCAGGCAAGAACAAACATCGCATGCATCTCAAGCAAAAATGAAGCCTTCGATCAGAATTCTACAAGAATAAACTTTATAAAAAATAAGAAAAATGCATCGATAATCGTTGATTGTACAGAAAAGATACTATACCCCTAGAATTTAGTCGATAAATATCAAATAGTGGAAAACTTAAGACCTTTGCTTTTTTTTTTTAAAAATGTTTTTGGTGAATAGGTTTGGCCTTTTACTTTGGAATAAAAAATAAAAACAAAAGCAATATTCAATTCTATTCTCATTTTCTTTCACCAAGATAAAGAATGAAAAAATTATACACACCTCAAGAAATACTATAAATGCGAAAGAAAAAAAGGAAAAACAATGATAAAAAGTAGAGAGCTTACAGCTGTGCAAACGATTTTTGAATGAAATGGTGTTTTACCCAATAAACGCAGATCTCTATGTATTCTATTTCGAAATATCGATTACAAAAAATTAAACATCAATAAATGGATAAAAGTATTAGCTTTTTAAAAACTTATTACTTTAAGACGTTTTATTTTTCACATAAGTTAAAAATTTTCGCAATAAATTACTTTTATAAATCATTTATTCTTGTTCCTAATTCCTAAATAGAAATTATAAATAATCAGATAAAGAAAAAAGTCATGCAACAAAATTTTCTATTTACTTTGCTGTCTAATTATAAATAATTCAGAACCGAGTTAAATAAATGAAATTATTTCATATTTCAATATGAGTTAGCAAAATTTTCCCACTTAAGATGGCTCTAGAATGCGTTTTATTTATTCTAATGAGATGAAATTTGAACGACAAATAACTCAAATGGTGCACACTTGACATTTATTGAAAAATAGTACAAGATTCTGCCGCGAGGTGACGCTGTGACACAAAATGGTATTTGCATATTGAAAATGTGAAAAAATCGTTTGCGTTACAGCGTATACTTATTAGCATTATTCTTCGTATAAATAAAAGAGAGCAGATTCAAAATGAGCATTAGTTTTTTCTCTGCACGTAATTCTTACGCTGCAAGAAAAAACGCTACTGATAAAACTATTCTTCCAGAACCAGCATAACTCCGTTGCAGCTAGGAACGTCTTAAGGACTTCTTGAGATCTTGGGCTCCTACGCAAAAGTAGTTTCCAGGCCTTTTCACAAATGTAGATACGTTGTCAAATACTCGTACAAATAATAACCCGAAACAAATAAATATGCATGACTTACAAACGTACAAATCGGCTCGACCGACTGACACTTTTTGATTGAAGGAGTAATGATGGTATATGGTGGTAGGCCTAGGCCTGTACATGGACGACGATCATCACACGTAGACAATTGACATAACATGATCGTTGAAGTTATTCAAACCATTATTTTATTAAGACTGAGTCGAGAACGAGACGAGACTCGATTGTGGTTGAGACCCCAATCGATCTTAAAGACGTCTCTAGTTGCAACTGTTAAAGAATTCCTCTGTGTGATGCAGACACTAAGAGGTCCAATGCTCTTTATTACTAATGGCTGTCAAACATTCATGCTTGTAAGGGAATAAGGGAAGTAACACAAACACGACAATATTACCAACAAAAAGCACGAACAGTGTCCTACGCGTCTCCAACAATTTGTGGGCTTTACATTAAGGCTTACTACATATATTCGGTAAATTTTCTTGTAATTAATACTTCTGGTTATCTTATTCTATACACAACACAAAGGTCCACTACTGTAAATACGACTGTAATGGACTTTGGGGATAACTGAGCTTGGACTATACGTGTATAGTTAGTTTCGAAATATTGAGTTACGATCAAATGACGAGATGGAAACATGAGCTGGCATCCCACTCAGCGCCAAGGGGAGGACAAGCCCGGTAAGATTTAATATGCATCACGATAGTTCGATTGATATATTTTTAAGAAAAAGCTATGTTAAATCATGTAATACAATATCCTTCCAATGTGTGTATAATACGAAGCAAATTAAACGATTAAGAATTTCAAATTTAAGAAAAAAAATATCTCACATGCAGAAAAACATACTGTATTTTTCTGTCTAAAAAAATGTATTCCACGTGAAGTTCACGCTCTCGTACATATGGCGAAAACATCCTTAAATAATTTACATCTAGATGTGTAATACTTGTATTATTATATTATGTTAAAACTGTAATATTCGCAAGCAACGCCGTCCCTTACATAAAATGGTGATTCAATAGGAACTTAGCCAATGGCGTAGCCAACGCTGATGGGGCTCTGTATCAAAATGCTTTCGGGGCCCTTTTATAGATGAGAGCCCTGTTAGTAGGGATGTAGTTACACATCTTGGGGCCCCTGAAGCTTGGGGGCCCCGAATCATTGATTAGGCGGTAGCTACGCCCCTGAACTTAGCGAAATCTTCGCGATAGAGCCAAGTTGGCATCATTTTTGTCGACATTGTTGGCGACCATTTTTGACGATATATGGATTGGACCATACGGATTCTTCTGGAAATTACGGGTTGATTGATTGATTGAATATTAACGTCGCACAGTGGGCCCCAATCTGGCGCAAGGAAATTATTTTATGACTTTAAAGTCTTCAAAATGATCTAAAATCATAGTAATTAATGTAAATTGGGTATTCTTTTCTGTTTTTTACTAACAAATAAGGTTAATAGGGTTTTAATTCATTTATGTCAAGTTTGAATTTGATCAAGAATAAATTATTGCAAAGTGGAACTAGTTTTGGAACAAGGATCTAAGGATATTAACGGAAGCAGTAATTTACACGTGGGAGAATATATACAAGGAATAGTGTGACAAGCTAAAAAAATTAAATTTAATAATTGTTAAAGATTAAACAAATATAATCAAACATAACATTGTACATATACAATAAAGGATAATAGGTAGTGATTAAAAAGACTGCACCCTTTGAGCATTTATTTTATTTATGTATTTAAAAATTATATTTTAGCATTTCATATAATGTTTATTCAAGAAAATGATACGAGACAAAATTTTTCACATATTATTTACACAATTTTACAAATTTAATTTCTTTTAAGAAATTTGGGAAATTTTAAAATTCTACTCTTTTTGTATTAGTTAATTTTTTGACATGAAATATTTGTAATATTTCCGAGGATGTTTTAGACACTTTTTGGGATCGATTTTACAATACCTTAATTAGTTTTGGAGAAAAAAAATAATAAAATGTTGATATATATATATATATACGTTAAAATTCAACCAAAAGCATATTTCCCACATTTAATTTTTTAAAAAAAAAAGTATTCAATTTACAGTAAAATGGATCCCTAATTTTGTTACATGCATTACATATAAGACACAAGGGAAAAAAATGGAAGTGATTGGTAAATAATAGTGGAAGAATGCGAAAAACACAAACTGAGAAAAACCATTTTAAAGTTTATAATTCTGAAAAAATAATTATTTTAAGCTTAAATAAATATAAAATACCAAACTAAGACATTAGCTATATATTTTCCTTAAAAATAAAATATAATACACTGCTGGCCACCGTAAATGCAATACCCTGAAGGAAGCATGCAAATAACATAAAATTTACAACATGCATTAGCGGAGGTGAATTATGCAAATGATTAGAATTTCAGTACAGACACACATCACGCGCGCCTGTGGCGCCACCTCAAAGCGCTATTTAAGGCTTGGAGATTTCGACGATTTCAAGTTCGGCAACTGTGTTTTTCTTGTGGTTTTTTCAAAAAACGATCAGTTATGTCTCGTCGAAAACAACGATCAGCTTTTGATCAAGTATCCAAGTTCGACAGAGGAAGGATAGTGGCCTACCGAGATTGTGGATTATCTTTCAGGTAAATCGGTAGTCGTGTTGGACGAAACCAAACTGCAATGCGGATATGTGACCGTTGGATGCAGGAGGGTATGACGGACCGACGTGGTCGATCGCATCCACCTCAGTGCACTACATCACCGTAGGACAGGCAAATTGTGCGCATGGCAGTGACGGATCGCTCAGTCACATCACAAACCATAGCACAGCACATTGAATCTATAAAGCATCATTCAGTGTCTGCGCGTACCATTCGACGCCGTTTACAGCAGAGTGGTCTGCCCGCAAGACGTCCATTGCTTGGTCTACCCTTGACACAGAACCACAGACGTCTCCGCCGCCAATGGTGCGATGAAAGAAGGATGTGGGCGGCAGAATGGAATGAAGTTGTCTTTACTGACGAGTCACGCTTCTGTCTGCAACACCACGATGGTCGGATTCGAGTCTGCAGACACCGTGGATAGAGGATGCTGAACAGCTGGGTTATGCACCGCCACACTGGTCCTGCACCGGGTATTATGGTATGGAGTGGTATTGGATATCATTCTCGCACTCCTCTAGTACGCATTGCCGGTACTTTAAACAGCCAGCGCTACATCTCCGAGGTGTTGGTGCCAGTTGTCCTTCCTTACCTTCAGGGCTTGGCCACAGCCATATTTCAACAGGATAATGCACGACCACACGTGGCACGCATTGTCCAAAGATTCTTCGTCAATCACCAGATTGAATTGCTTCCCTGGCCGGCTCGCTCTGCGGATCTTTCGCCGATAGAAAACATGTGGTCCATGGTTACTGAACGATTGACCCAGATTACACCCCCAGCTGCTACACCAGATCAACTTTGGCAACGTGTGGAAGGTTCTTGGTCTGCTGTACCCCAAGAACACATCCAAAGTCTCCAACATCCATCTCCATCCGCTTCCAAAGTGTGGAAGCGGTGATCTCCAACAATGGCGGCTACTCTGTCTACTGATTCTGGCAGGAACCACACTTCACAGAAGTCTATAAATTTAATCATTTGATACTTGGTTAATATGTTATCTACAAAATAAATTTTGTTGTGCTATCTCTTGTCTTTCTTGGTGTTGCATTAATGGTGGCCAGCAGTGTATAAATCTTACTCCCCCGATAACTTCTCATCATTCGACTCTTGCAGAAGAACTTTACATTTCTATGGCACCTCATCCAATTTTCCCCTACAAACGAGCAGAAATTTTTAACAATTTTTCTAAATTTTAATTGTTGCTGGTCCTCATATTTATCATAGTCCGTTGTTGTCCTAACTAAACTCAAAACAACATAAGTTTTGCGCTAGTATCTTGCTCTTCCTTCCATACATTGACTAAGGCATTCCGAGTAATACCATCGGCCAACGCTGAAAAAAAAATCATAACTTTGGGAGTAGCAGCTAAATTTAGTATTAAATTAAAAGGTCTATATCTACTCTATGTGACTTAAGTGTTACTGTTATCAATCCGTGTCAATCCCAAAAGTTCTACTCCAATAAACACAAAAATCCGACATATGTTAGTAGGAGTTACATGATGTGCGCTAAATGTTATGTTTTTACAATTTTTTATCAAACTTGAACTTAATTTGAAAGTCAAATCTAGAAATTAATTACCCATGGCATGTATTTAAAATAAAACCATTTAAATCTGCAAAATTTTTTCCAGACGAAACGATTTAACTTCTTACTAGAAAATGACGCTCGCAAGTGTTTCTTGCAGCAAAAAGAAACCCGATCTAAGCCGCTGATTGTAAAATATTTCTATTCGCGTACTGACGAAAACTGTTTACCACATGGCTAGGGAACCTATGAGGACCATAAATAGTGGGGTTTTTTTTTTATTATTATTTCACGCAATTTCATTTTTGGACTTTCCGAGCGCTAAATTGGGAAAACTGCCCACTGTGCGCGTCGCACTATTCAGCTACACGAGGGCTTTCGGCGACGAACCATGTAATTTTGAACCATGGTCAAGTGACGTGGGCAACACCTGAGCTGGCACCCCCCACTCCTAACTACCACACCACATCACCAACGGGAGGACGTTTCAGCTCTCGACAGATTTAACGTGTATCGCTGCCCTACACGGCGGGTCTTCAGTGGTACTGGGCTCGAACTCGTGACAAGGCAAGCTACGATCCGATACCTATACCATTCGGCTACCTGGAAATTACGGGAGAAATGTACTAATATCACGATCTTTGACGCAAGCGAATCTTTCTCGAAGTATCCGTGAGGTCTATAAATAGGGAGTTGCTCGCCGAAACTGAGAAAATCTTTTGACCGTTGCAGAGTCAGTATTGTTTTGACTAACTGGTGGTTGGTGTTGATTTAACCGTGAAAAGTCGACCAGCGATTAGTAATTACTTCGGCTGTTAAATAGATGTAGCCGATACTTGCGAACAATCTTGAAACATACCTGTATTTTAGACACTGATAGTTGTGTCTGAGCACCCTAGAAGGTGTGAAGGCTTTCTAAGATTTTTCAACGAATTTGAGTACTGTGTCCTGTATTTCAAGGATTGCTTATTTTTTCAAAGATAAATTTCCGTCGCTCTAGAAGAACTGTCTTGCTCTTTGCAACTGATTGCGTAAAACCATCGAACCCCGATTTATGTAACAATATCATGCGAATTCAAATCAAATGCTAACGAATCTCTAAAAAAAGCTTTAATTAAAATTATTATTTATTTTCTTAACTCCTAAAGTCATCACTGCTTCGAACTATCATAGAAATTTTAGCTCTATTTTCACATTAATACCCAGTATTAACTCGTCCCAAAGTCGGCTTCTGCTAACAAAGGTACCATTCCAATGAAGATTGATTGCATTAGTTAATAAGAGAAAGGTAAAAGTAATTTATCTTGTTAGTGACATTATGGGTGAGATACATGACCCCTAGTTACACTAAAAATAATGAGATTGATTATTGGGGCATATAAACAGGTTGAAATACGTTAAAGAAGTAGAATAACAAGCACGACTAATTTTCCTGGAACTAAAACAAACTATAGTACAATGGCATATTTAGAAAATTAAAAAAAAAAATGTATTAACTCTAGAATTTAAAAAATTATAAATAAACAGGAAAAAGTACTCGGTAAAGTTTCACTGGTTGTCGTAAATCGATTATTTTGCATATCCCTTAACTAGAGTTTAAAATGATACCAATAATAAATGAACTATAAATTTCAAGTTCAAATAAACACACTCAGTTTTTGAACTGTGCAACGTAAAAAAATACAGTTCTAATGTCAATTTCTTTTCTTTTTTTTTAAATAATGAAGAAATATATTTCTTAAATAACGTAAAGCAACATTTTAGGAACAAAACTTACAAATTTATTTTCCTTAATGAAATATATATCTTATGTAATTAATAAAAATAAAATTGAAAATTAATAATTTAGCTGCAACATAGCATAAGAAAACTAAATTCAGTGGCGCAACAACCCATAAAGGGCCAAGGGTTACTGTGCCCATCTCAGATTTCGTAACCTTGGGCGCTGAAGTGCATAAGCAATGTTCCGTCACGTAGTCAGTCTGACGCGAAACCGCCATTGTTTAGTTCCCAAACAAGTTTGGTACTCATTTTATCGACTCACTGAAGGGATGAAAGGTTGAGTCCACCTTGCCCAATCTGGGATTTGAACCTCGTACCTGTGGCGTGGAAGCGCGATACGCTACCACTGGGCTTCAATGAGCATTGGTATCTTTTTCAAAACTCATAAATGATTTGGGCTGCACCTCAATTTGATTTCTTACCTAAAAATGCAATTTAGAGAAATTCCAGACAAACCGTTCTAACACTCATATGCTTTATAAACAATAAAGATTCATTAAAAGCTGACTTCACTGTAATGTTAATGATTTATTACTTATTAATGCTACAATAGGCTAAAATTCAGGACAGCCATATGGTGTGTTTCCTACTGAATTCAAAATTGACGTTAGACTTGTAGTTGTGCTTGCAAAATTCAGACATAATTTCAAGCTTGATAATTCAGTAATGATGTCCAAGTGAATTAAAATTCCCCAAAAAGTTTTTCTAAATAAAAAAATGTCTTGTATTAAACAGGTAATATTAAATCAAGTGTGTTTTGTGTACCCCCATGTACATTATTATTAACAAATACGTATTATTATTAACAAGTACATATGATTTTATCCCATGACTATGATATCCTATGAACTTATCCCATCTGAAACTACAGCAAGACTGCTGATGATGGATCTCATAATTTTAAACCCTGGTCAAGTGATGACGACAGCACTTGAGTTGGTACTTTACCCTCCAAATTTCCACACCAACATGAAAACTTTCAGCTGCGACAGATTTTATGTACATCCAAGACCCCCAGGATAGGTCTTCAGTGCCACCAGAACTTGAGCCTGCAAATCAACAACACTGGCTGCAAGTTCATAGCCATGACCAATTGGCAACTCGCATAATGTAATAGCAAATGACTCAAATTAAGGGCACTGATTCAGATGAAAATGTCTCTCCAACATTAAATATATGTAACATTACAATTGTAACTTTATCCTTAAAGGACAATTAATTTTAAACCCTGGTCAAGTGATGACAACAACACTTGTGAGTTGCTACTTTACTCTGCAAATTTCCACACCAACATGAAAACTTTCAGCTGCAACAGATTTTATGTGCATCCAATACCCCCAGGATTGGTCTTCAATGCCCCCAGATTTGAGCCCGCAAATCAACAACACTGGCTGCGAGTTCATATAGACATGACCAATTGGCAACTTACATAAAGTAACAGCAAATGACTCAAAATAAGGGCACTGATTCAGATGAAAATGTCTCTCCAACATTCTATATATGTAACATTACAATTGTAACTTTATCCTTAAAGGACAATATTTTTTAATGTACTACTCATTTCTATCTGTCGATAAATTTTTTACAGTATAAAATATATTCCATATTTTGTCCCAATACCGTAATGCTTAATAAGTTTCCACACTACAAATTGAAGCTAATCTACAAAGAATAAATATTTTAGGTTTAATCTTAAACACAAAAAACATCAAATATTGAATTATTGTTATTACACACCACTGGGCTATTGGCAATTCTGTTCCAGACAAATAATGAGAATACATGAGTAAATACCTATTATTCTCCTAACTTCCACATCATAAAATATAGGACTTCGAACCTAGCTACACTATTTAGTATAGTAATTTTTGATACAATCAGGACTAATAAAATCAAAATACACAGATTTCAGTACCACTGAAATTGCATTATTTTTAACTTGGATCAGCTGATGATAATAACTACATGGTAGTTCAATATCCACACACACAAATTTTCCAACTTATTTCTTATGATATATTACACATATCAGACTAAAGATATGTTTAAAATTTGTTAATAATTGAACATATGGAATTTTAGCAACCCTAAGTATTTTATAAATGTTTTAATAGATAAAAATCTCAATGACAATAGAACATTTCTTTTAAATATAAATATTTAAACATGCAAAAATGAATAAGATTTTTCATTTAGAAAAATGTATTTATGCATAGATATCTTGGAATTTGAATAATTTAGGAGCTGAGCAAAATATTCCAGCAAATTTTTATCTGAAATCCAAATACCTTCTAATGGGGTGTACATATAGATGGGTACACAAAATATGGAATAGCTGGTCAGTCTAATGTTATCAAGTAGAAGGTATTGAAAAGGAAACTGTGAATGAGTAAAAATGGATTTATGGATAAAACATCTTTGCTGGCCCTCAGGTCAGTTTGTTGATGGAAGCAATAATTATAGTGCTTCATGCGATTTCCAATTTGTAATTTTTCAACATAAAAAACAAAGAATACAGATGATTAAAATGCAATTACACAATGCTATCATGAAAGAAAGCTATAATATTTATAAGATATATTCTAAATAAATACATAAATGTTTATATCTTTTTATTTTATTAATTTATACTTATTTTAGTTAATTTATATTTAATTAATTTACATTTATTTAAATAATTCCCTTAAATATTTTGTTTTTGCTCTAAAAACGATTTTAAAACTTCAAGTTCGTTGGATCCACAAACACATTGGTTACATTTCTATTACTTTAAAATTCAAAAGAGGGAGGGGGAACTGGGATTGTAACTTAAATTATTTAGAATTCAAACGGGATATGCAATGGATAATGGTTGAATTATAATTGCATATAAATATTCTATCAAAATGTTTTGTGAATTTTTTGTTTTTAAGATGCATAAAAATAAACAAAACATTAATCTAAAATAGAACAAATAGAGTAAATACATTCATATCACAGCTATGTGATGGATTTGATTTTAAAATTTAGAACTCTTAACCCTACAAAATAAATACTTTCTGTACTTTAACAGATAGTTATTTTAAATACATTTAATTTAATTAATTCAATAATATACATTCCATACATCAAAAAAGAAACATTGATACCAAAAATGTTGATTCCTCAGTTTTTTAAGATAAAAAAAAAAATTATTTTATAAATAGAGCAAATTTCCAAAGTTTTTATTTGAAAAAAAATAATAAATAAAATATAAAATTGATAAAAAAAAATTTTTGTTATGTATTTGCAAAATTAGAGAAAGAAATGTTAAAAAATTAACTTTTTGTAAAAACTGCCGAACAAAAAAAAAACTTTCAAGTACAAGAATATCCCCCAATCATACCACACTCAAATATCCTTATAATATAAAATAGTTGATATTTTTTATTATATATACACACTTTTATTTGAATGAATTTTATTTTTCCCGATGCAAAATAAGATTTACATTTAACCTGCTATGCTATAACAGGAAATGCAGATATTAAATTTTATGCATCAAAATGAAAAATTCTACATTTATGAAATACTTCCAAATTTTAAAAATGTAGTGTGATAAACAGAAAAATGCATATATTAAATAAGTGCATGAAAATATTGGACATTCTTCCAATTTAGGGTACTGCTCTTAATTGATGAAAGAAACAGCCTGAAATAGCATTGACTTCTAATGTAGATCAAAATAAATTTAGTATTAATATCGTGATAAAATATAATAATGCCCAAATATCTATATAATATTGCTCTCCAGATAAAAAATTTAATAGTTCCACTGAACTTTTAATAATATATGAATGCTTGGTTACTAATTCAGATTTGATGTATAATTCAGAAGGGCAAGTATTGTGCATCAATTTAAAAGCAATTCTCAATTTGCAAAATATATAAATGTTGAAAATTTGGTACAATGGAATAAAACAATATTAGCCATCTTAAATCCAATTCTATTACTTTAAAGAATTTTCTATCTTTGATTAACTGTTCATTACTTGAAATGTATTGTTTTAATGTTTAGAAAATGTAAAGAAGTTATACTAAAAAACTTAACTAAATCACACACTTAAGAAAGTGCATTTTAATATTATATTTCATATCATCCAAAATAACAATTAGGTAATTTTAAAAGATAAATAATCTCTCTGGTCTAGGTGTCATATCAGAACTTCACCATTTTTGTAAAATCTGTTTAAATAATTATTGAACATTTTTAATTAAGTTCACAAAGACATATTTTAGAAGCTAATTATACTTTACTTTTATTTATCAATTATAATATTTGTGTAACATTTTTATTTATCAATTTATCAACATGAACTTATCCTGAAAAAAACTAAATAATTTGTTTACTTTTTCTTCAAATGTCATAATATTTGGCAGCTTGGTAAATATTGATATCAAACAGAGGAAATAATAAGTAACATCATTCTTATGCTTAAAAACCAAAATATAACCAATATCAACCAGAAAAAAAAATTACTACAACAATACTGAATTGAAGAAATAACTTGGTACAAAGGAATTATATATATTTGAGGGGATGTGACAAAGTTAACTTTTTAAAATATCCTCTTATATTTTTAATTCTGATACACTTGTTATAAAAAAATTTACATAACTCATATACTTGGTTAAAACTACTGGAAAATAAAAACAAACCAAACAAAAAAATATACATTTGATATCTAGTATATGTGTATAAAAATGACACAAACATACATCATAATTTTTAAAAAATGATCTTTAATTGAAACTAATATGTGTATATTTACAAAACTAAGTCAACTATTTCTTCTTATGTAATCCTAATTTTTTCTGTTTCTGAGGATCCGAAGGAACTATAGGTTGATAGATTTTGGTGACATCAATGTAATCCCCACCTGGATAATCATAATTATCTATAGGAGGAGTCTCTACAGGTCCAGTCATTTTAAAAGGTATAAAAGTTGGGTCAGGCTGTAAGAAAGATATTTGTTAGACTCAATGATTACTGTAAAGGAAAAACAAGTTAAGAGATACCATATTTACTCGAATCGAAGCCACGTTTTTTTTCCAATATCAAAGCTACAAAAAACCATGTGGCTTAGAATCACATTTTTAAAAAATGCGTTGGATGGGGCAATTACAGGTTTTAAACTACTTTATACTACTTTTTATTTAGCACAAAGACTTGTTGAGAATTTGGAGTGTGGCTTAGACTCGAATAAATATGGTATTTGGTCAGATTCAAAAAATTTTTTTAGCTGCAAAGATTTTCAGCAGTTGTTAATATCTAATTAGGAACATGTCAGTGCGCAATTAATTCATTTATTCTGCAACATACTGAATATTTTCAATTGACAATGTTCAAATTATTTGACTTAGAGAAATTGATTAATTATTTAATATAGATACATTAATATGGAAAAATAAATTTTTTCAAACTTTTTTAATAAATATTAAATAAAATTATTAGGGTAATTTTCTTTAAAAACAAATTCACATTTTACCAATTTTTAAAAAGGAAAAAATTATGTCATTTAATACATAATCTTTTACTTTTTTCCAAGAAAATTTTGTAGTTATAATTATGCAAGTACATTGATATATTTTATTGTACATGAAAATGAAACAGAATTGGGGAAACTAAGCAAATATAAAATTATGATAAGTTTAGATAAGAGGAATGATTGAATCTTTTTTACTGATGCAAAATAAAGCAGTGTCTATTTCCATTATCACAGAGAAAAATTAAATTAAATCCATAATTTAAATATTTCTAAGATAGTCTTCAACATAATTCAGTTTTGACCTTTCAAACCTCCAACCCTACCACCAGCTATATTTTCAATATACAGTTCAACTAAAAACAAACTGTAAGTTATATTAATCATATTCACCATACAAATCCAACTTGCAGTTACTAAATGGCAATTTTAAAAAATGCCAATTGCTCATAAATTAAAATTTGCTAAGTATTTTTCCTTTCTTGGTTCCAAAACTATACTTTGTTCAGGAAATATAAGTTGCAAACTACTATCTTTACGCAATTACTTAAGTTAAAAACTAAATCAACTCCTTTACTGAAAGACTTTCTGGTTAAGTAAAAAGAGTATGTACTATTTGATAGTTTCAGCAACAATGATCTCCAGGAATTAACTTCTTAACTGCTGATTAAAAATTACATGATTTGCTCCCCAGTGCCACCGTTTTTCACATAACCCAGCATATGTGTATTAAGGAGAAAAGAAAAGATAGAAATAAGCAAATTTTTATCTGAAATAAATAAATCGTTCACAAACAGTGTCAAGGTCACTTTACTGTGTTTCAAAGCTTTTGGAACAGTTTTACTAATAGCAGTGCAAGGAAAAGAATCGTATTTCAGAAGGACATATCTGTTGGGGCACTAGTACCCATTGAGCAAGATGGATATATACCCTGGCGGTAGTTAAGAGGTTAAACAAGAGTTATATATGAATAGCATTCCAAACTTGAACATAAAAAGTCGATCATTAAAATTGAGAGCATGTTCAATTTAATACAAAAATATACCTTGCATTAATGCACATTATGATTAAAATTTTTACATTACTTATTTCTTTAGTAGCTATTTCCAACACTAACATATTATAAAGCATACCAGAGTGCAAATAATAGACTTCAACTTTCAGTAATCTTACAATTTCATAGATAGAAATAAATTTCCAAGGTGTAAATTAAATTTCAATGAAATGGAGATACATTGAAATAATATATATAGCAAGATATTACTCCTTTATAGTAAAATGAAAGCAATGCAAGAAAGTAAAATAGAAATATTGTTAATATTTTCCTATAGGATTGCACTACATGGAATGCCAATTCCTTGTATGAGACCCTTTGAAAATGATGTAGGACCTTTAATTCTGCATTATTTACTACTAGTGTGTTACTTCCTATGCTGCAAATATGTATCATTGTATTTAATCTAGAGCCAAGATGTGTATTGTGACTAACAGAGAGCATATAGAGCAAAAAAAACAAATCAAATGTAAAAGTTTTAATATATTTACTGCCTTTTAGAATTCTGCAAAATAAAATATGAAATTCTCTGTAGCTATATACCAGTGTAGCATTTCTAACTGTATTTTGCACACTGCACCATATTTGTAGTTAATAGCAATCAGTTTGTCTTGTGACAACTAATTACTCATTTCAGATATATTTTACAGTGTTATAGTGTTAGAAATCATGAACAAAAAAAAATTAACTTTGTACACATTCTAATTAGAACATTCATGAGTGGAATTATGAATACAAATTAAATGTTTCTTTCAAACTTTGGAACTGATTATTTTCATGTATTTGGTATAGTATTTAGGAGCACAACACTAAGCCCTGATTTTACCACTAAAGCATACTAATAGTGGCTTTATTAAATCACAAACATATATGCTTTACTACATTTTAATAACTTTTATAATAGCTCTAATCATTTAAAAAGCTTCAAACTTAACAAATTAATTCATAATGCCTTTTGAAAATAACAGAGCATAAAGAAATATGGGATTGATATTTCAAGCAAATTCTTAAAATAAAGGACAAAAAAGATTTGAAATTTTATAAAAACAAAGTGTTACATGCAAATATTTTTCAGCAATGTGATGAAAATTTCCTAAGATATTTTAATCAGAAAAGTACTTAAAGGAAAAACTTCTTTAATATCAATACAAAAAAATGCATACAAACTAAGATTAGTTCAAAGGCATATATTGCAAAATAAAAGAAATTAATGACTTTAAAGTAAATATGCCTTAATAAAAAATACAGTGAAATTATTACTCAACTTTCAGAATATGAATAAGTAAATTACACAAAAAGTAGTTAATGAGCCTGTTAGAAGAAGTTGACATCATAACTATGACCAAGTTATAGCCATTCAGTAAATGAATGTTTTAAAAATTTTTAGACTGCAGAATACACAATCTGAAGAATATCATCAACTTTTAAAGATGAGGAAGTAGCATTTTTTTCTGATGCCAAATTTATCAAATGACACAAACACACAGCTCATATTTATTAAGTTTATATTTTTTCCCTTTAAATTAGAAACACCGCCTTTTTTTTATCATTTTTCAATGATAAAGAACCATGCATTAAACAAAATGTTCAAAAATCATCCCATGTCCTTCTCACCCCTATTAAATTCATCCAATGGTATCTATGACCAAATTTGGAAATGCAAAAAAAGTACTTTGAATTAGACATTTTGCAAGATCAAAGTAAGTGACTTGAATGGGATATAATTTCTAGCCTGTATCATTACTGCCCTCAAATGCTATTGCAAAAGGATCTTGTTTCATGTACTTAATCATATACTCTAACCAGAAGTTAGTTCACTAATCACAGAAGATGTTTTAAGGCTTTGCACATCCTTACTGCTTAACTAAACCAGATTTTGGAAACATTTTCAAAAAAAAAAGAGGACCAGCATCAGCGTAGCTACCGCCGTATCAATGCAGGGCCTCAGAGCTACAGGGACCCCAACATGTGTAATTACAGTCCCACTAACAGGGCCTAACATCATATCTAAAAAGGGCCCTACAGGAATTTTGATACAGGGCCCCCTAAGAGCTAGCTATGCCAGTGACCAGCATGATCAGCTACACAGTCAGAAGATACATTAAGTTCTGCAAGAAAAGATGTAAACAGTACCTCAGCCCTGATTACAATTGACTAGACATCATTCTTATAAAAATAATCCAATTTTAAGCAATTACTATTTGATTTATCATTTGCAATGTACTTTTGGGTTTTCACATGATGAGCAGTATCATGTTGGTCATTGTGACAAATGCATGTAAGTAGGTCATGCATCACAAGATGCATATTCACCACCTTTTGAGGATGCTTTAATACATTTGAATATCTTTTTATAACACACTTTATATGCTTGAAATTGTATTGTTTTGCCTTTGTTAAGACATCATAGCAACAATCAATGACAACAAATTGTCCAGCCATCTGAAATGTAGAAAATACAAACATGCACAAAGCACAAAATGAGTTGAGTTTCAGAAAGTTGCTAGAGTTAGAAAAAATAAAAATGCTCCACTTAAAATTGTGTGCATACAAGTTAGTTAGGAGGCGATAGCTAACAAAATATGACATGCAGAGGGAAGAACTAACTCCATTATTTTTTTTTTAATTCACTGGCAAAGAGTTTGACTGTTCTTGTCTACCTATTTTTCAATCTCATTGTGGATATAAAATAATAAAAGCTATGGGGAGGGAGGAATAGTCAACAGATGAATGAAATTTTATGAAAATGCATATAAATAAGGGACTATGTGGATAAAAATTATAAAAGTTGGCAGATATGCAATCAACACATTTACAGATTAAACAAATAAAAAATGTTTGGTAAAATAAGAATGCAATAAATCAAGTACCTGTCAAATATTTTTTAATTAATTATCTAGAAATTGTATGATTGTTTCAAATTCTAATTATACATTCATTATTACATAGAGATCTTTTAATTCCTCTATTAGGAAATGGTAATTTGTCATAAATAGATAAAGAGAATACCTTGCTCAATCAGTCCCTATTTGAACTTTAAAATGTGAATTCGAACATAACTAGTTACCGTTTAGAATTTTCAATACATATATGTACATTAGGAATCATCAGGATAATGGAGAGTCCATTTGAAAATGGTTTCATGACCTTTTACTTTATCAAAAGAGGTTCATAAAAACAAAAAAAAAAGGTTAAGAATCACTGACCTCAATGTCATCAGAAGTTGATTAATATTAATGATTTTAAACAATAAATAAATTTAAATACAATTAACAGAAAGGAAAGAATTTTTAAAAAAAAATACTTTTTTTTTGCTTTAATTTGTGACAAAATAATTCAATCACAAAAACATTGAAAGATATTTTTTCAATGTATATAAATTTATAGTTACACAACACAACACAAGCAAATATGGTGAATCATTAATTTGGATCAAAAATAGCTAAGGTTTTCCCAGTAAAATATATTCAAGTTATTTACAGTCCTGTCACAGTGTATTAATGGTATTTACATATAATGAATATAGCATATAGAATACTACTCTAATAAGTGAATTTTAATTTTGAATTCTCAGCAATCATGCCTAAGTCAATCTTAAATAATGTTCTCTGAACATTTAAAAATATAAATTTTAGTGTCATACTAAGATAAACTAAACAATAGTTTTAAATGAAATGCATCAAAAAAGCCTTTTTTTACTAGATGGCTATTTTAGCTAAAAGTGTAAACAATAATGCTAAATTTAATGTCATATTTTTCAGAAGGTTTGAAAATTACTTTTTGTATAATATACTACATATTAAAATGTAACAAATGAATATTTTAAAAAAGGATAACAAATCATGGGATACACATGAAAATCATTGATTAGCAAACATACATTCACCAATATGACAGAAACTAAGCAAAACAAGCATATTTAACATTTTACATACAGTTTTTTGTTTTTTTTTTTTAGTTTGTTCCACCATACATTGTATAATTTTAAAACTACAGAAGGAAAAAAAAATAACTACAAATAATTCTACACAATGCACAAAATGAGATGTAATTTTTGAATATTTTTGGAAAATATGGATTTATATTGTGTTATATACAGCACATGTAAATACAATTTAAATTTCTTCTGACTAAAACGAAAAAAAAATCATTATTGCTATTGTCAAAATGTAATAAAATTGCTTTATTATAAATTAAGTAACATTTTTAAAGAATTAATTGTGAAAATTAGTATTGGATATCAGGAGAAAAAATCAGCACTGTTGTCACATTTTAGCAAATATTTTGAACAACATTCATATTGGAAAGATAAGAGAACACATAAGAACAAGAGATAAAATTATATAAAAGATACTTATAAATTTCTTTTATAAGTGGGAAATATTTTGAGTTTACAAGAAACATCTAATTTTCAAAACTGCAAAGCATAGTAAAAACATTTAGTAAATAAATTTCATTCAATATTCTTTCATAACAGAATTTCATTAAAAGAATCATTTTTGTATTCTAACAAAAAACTAAGTGATATTCAAGCAAAATATAAACATAAAAAAATACTGAATCTACAGATTCTCTATATAAATTCGTAACACTGTTTTTTGAAAAAATTACATATTCACGAAACTGAGTTGTTTTGCTTTTAAATTTAATAAAATGCAATCATTTGCATACGTAATGAAGATTTCAAATACAGTTCAACTTAAATAAAGTAACAAAATATCATTACCTGTATAGCTTCTTCATATAATTCTAGAGATGTTTCTTGAAGAGCATCTAAAGCTCTTTCCTGTGCAGCTACAATACGTTGTATGGCACTCATTTCTTCAAGATGTTGTTTCCTTTTATATATTGCCCAAAATCGTTTAAGATGAGCTCGTTCCTTAAGTTCATCTATCGTAAGTTCAGGAGCTGGTCTCACACGATCACTTTAGACAGAAAAATTAATATTAAATTTAGAAAACTCATCCAATTATTCATTGATTAAAATAATTTATCAAAGTAAATAAATTTTCAAAAATAGACTGCATTCATGAAGTAAAAATTAGATGCATGAAATTATAAGAAATATATATATATATATATACAAAGCAATGGTATGTTATACAAATGGACAATTCAATTCGATATTATATTATGTATTTAATAAAAATCAATGAAACAGAAACATTTACAAGAACTTAATGAAATTTAATACACAATTTAGTAGTGCTGATTTTCATTTCGTGTTAAAAGAAAGGAGATGCATGAAAACACATAATGGTTTTTCAGGACCATTGCATTATTTCATGTTAGCCGATATTTCATCCAAAGCATTTTAACATTAAACGTATTTCCCTATATTAAAAAATTTAAAGCAAATTTGATATATAAATTCACATTCATAAAGGTACCCCAGAAAAAAGTAGAAACTTTTCTTAGTGGGCCTCATATTACATGAGAGACATTTAAAAAATGATGCTGAATACACAACTGAAAGTATATACAGGCACTAAAGACAACTATGTTTCAATAAAATTTGAATTTATGGGAAATGGGTACCAGTTATATTTAACAGATCCATGGGAATGAACTTGTATAATCCAGAAATTGTCTAAGAAGTCAATATTCAGACCATATACTATGATAAACAAATCTCATACCAGGGACAATCTATGCACTTAAATCTGCATCAAAACCTTACATGCTTGATCTGTCAACTTCACTATAACCTTTAATATACCATAAACCAATTAAGATTGACAGGTTCATTCTTTGTTTTTCTCACACATTTTGTACTTTACAATAAATAATATAATTGCAAATTTTATGCTTTCTGAAATGAAACTGGACCATTTAAAAAGATATGCTTATTAAAAAAGGAGGATAAACTGAAAACAATTTGAATGGAAATAATGAATTTTAGAGCATTTCTTCAAAGCACATCATTGGCCTAGTTATCAGAATGCATAACTCCATCTAAGGTACTAATTTGATATCAGAGTGCAACACTCCAAGCTAATGTTTATATTTGCCAAGATGGGCCATACCATCACAATATGGTTACCTTGATATTTGTATTGAGCTGTCATGTCATTTGTATCATTTGGCACAATTAAGGAATCTCACTAAACAGCTCTTGGCACGTAGCACTCGTATATCAAATTAGTTTCCGTTATGGAGTTACGCATTCTGATAATATGGCCAACATGTCATTTGTATTTAATAAACACATATTAGAAATTGGATAAAATATTAAGTAAATAATAACACATTGAAAAAATATAATGGAGGGAAAAGTAACAATATATTTTAATGAGTTTACCA
Source organism: Trichonephila inaurata madagascariensis (assembly GCA_019973955.1). Classification (NCBI taxonomy): domain Eukaryota; kingdom Metazoa; phylum Arthropoda; class Arachnida; order Araneae; family Nephilidae; genus Trichonephila; species Trichonephila inaurata. The sequence goes on from BMAV01006863.1 coordinate 171,048, forward strand.
GATTAAGTTTAATCCCCCCCTCCATCAAAAAGTTGTGGAAGAAAAATCATTGCCATTAAATTTGAAAATAAACCTATTGACTGATAAACTATATGATTACATGTAGTTTATCATGTACCAACAATATAACATGACAGTCAAAAAGTTAAACACAATTCTGAAAAATTCAGAAGTCAACTATCTTTAAATTTTAAACAATGTTATTAATTAATATTTTTATTTCTAGCAACAGCACTTGATGAATACATCATTTGCTGGAGTAAAAATACTCTGAGCAAACCCAAGGAGTAACAACAAATTAGGATCAATAAAACAAAGAATTGGGATGTAATGTGGTAAGCCTCCTTGTGATGTACCTTGGGTAATGCTAAATCTATCACAATCTACAAAGTGCAATTATTATTAATACAGGTAGATGAATACAGTAAAAAGATAGAATAAAGAAATATCAGTGATATCATGACTTTAACATTTATTTTTTGTATGCAGACAGGCATTGTAAACCAGTTCATCTAATCTTTTTCTTCCATTTCTCAAAATTTACTTCATAAAATAAAAAATTATAGAATTGTTGTGATATTATTATAACAATAACAATACAAAACTAATTTTACTTCCAGATCTCTGCAAGATATTGAAAAACAATTAGACTGTAAAATAACAATAAGCATGTAAAAAATTTCAATATTCAGAATATTATTTTAAATTTTATATCAATTAAAAAATATGATTTTTAAAGCAAGACAAGTGACAGATTTAAAACATATGTAATTTCAATAACCTGAAAAATTTTATCTATAAAATAGCTTCCATGCTAAAAAATTAACACAAAGCACATTTTACTGCTTTTTGACAGTTTGAAAAATTTAAATTAGTATTTCATCTAAATTATTGTTATTTTGACATTTTTTTTCAATATTTTATTTATAAAAGTACTAAACAGAAATTTAAATTTATCTTTGGAATGTATTTTAAAAGTGAAAAAGCAATAATATTGATGAACAATCACACTAGCATTTTGTAAATAAATGCTAACTAGAATGCACTTAGAACCAATAAATATAAATGGCAAAGTTACCTATCCCTCACTGCCTTTCTAGGAATATCTAATTCAGATATGGGTTTAAACTGCCTTGATACTTTCTCCAATCTTTTGATGTCTCTCTGTAATCTCTTGATTTTCTTTTCTGCTCTTTCTCTCAGTATCTGAGGGTCTATCCTTTTCTTTTTTCGAAGAGGTTCAGCACTAAAATAATACAAGCAACATATTGTTTAACATTTGAATTTTACAACAACTTAATGTATATATGCATCACAAATAAAACTTTAAAATACATAACATAGTTTTTTAGTTCTAAATTTTTTAAAATTACATTAGCAGAAAAATTAAAAAGTTAATAGTTAAATAAATTATGCTTCTAAAATATTATTGCATTTAATATTGTTTTATTGATTAGAAAACACATAATTATTGTCTTCAATTTGAAGGAGCTAAATCAAAATACTAATGCAACAATTAGTGATTTTTGAATTTTAAAAAAAATTGAAACAATGTATAATTTTTTGAAAAAAGATCAATCATTTAATAAAATATTTAATGTACAAACATATATAATTTAAATTCAAGGAACTTAATTTTAAATTATTTACAATCAATAAAAGTTATTAAAAACCAATTAGAACAAATATAAAAACATTAATGCAAAGGTAATTATTTGATTTATTGACACAAAATCACAGGACACATAGGTCTTCCTACAACAAATTAAAAAATTAGAATACTATTTGATGTTTCACTTTATTAACACATTTTGCAACTATTTACAAAAAAAAAATTTATACAATATAATTTTTCAAAAAAGAAAAAAAAAGAGGGAGATCATTTGATAAATTTAAATGAAGTATGTGTGAAATCTTATTGACCATCAAATTTGATACAATTCTAGCCAAACACACTAATTATTCAAAAATCCCTGTCTCTTCACATTATAAAATAATTCACAGCCAAATAAACTCATCTACTTATGAATCTAAGTAAGAGCATAGCTCCACAATGCTTTTTATCATACCATGATTTTGTTCGAGCCCATAGTCTTTGAACATTTTGTGTAAACACATCGATGTTCAGATCAACTAAGTTACCCAAATCTAATAATTTTTTTCCCCTGTTCAATAAATATAGTAAATTCTTTACACTCAGTAAAAAAAAAAAAAAAAACCTGAATGCAGTCAGAAATGTAACAGCAGAAGCCACAACCCACATAATTTAAGAATGGGCATTCACTTGTCATAATCTTTAACATTACAATGTTACTACTTTTTTTATTAATGAGATATATTGTGTCTATTAATACATTTCTTTTATGCAAAGATTCATCTCTTTAAAGACATTATATATCAGGGGTGGTCACCTTTTTTGTATAGTAGTGTTTTGTATCTATTTAAGGCTGTCTTTGTCATGCACAAGAGCATGAACTAAATGCAGAGCATATTTTCATACAAAAAAAATGTCTAATTTTCATGAAAATTTGCAACATTATAATTCATACATCTGCTTATAATATAGCTTTTTTTTTTACATTTTAAAGTATTCCATAGATAGTTAATTTTTCCTTTGAACACATGTTAATTTTTCATTTAAACACATAATGAGATAGCTCATTCGGCATTATGGTATAGGAGAAAAAAATGCAAAACACATTTTATACCAGGAAAAATGAGTCAACTCAGGTAAAAATGAATAGAATGAAAAAATTTACAACCTTTAATAGGATAGTGAAACCAGAATACAATTTTAATGTTGGAGTACTTTTATATATGAAACAATGTTTCAAACTCAGGCCTTATTTTTTTAATATTAAGCAAAGACATCTTTAAATGTGTTACAATTGCTGTCATAGGATATTAAAAAAGCATCTTTATCATACAATCTATTCAGTGTCTGATCTAAAAATTCATTAAAATTAAATTGACAATTAAATTGACTATATTTTGATCAATAAAAGGCAAGTCTCCAATTTTTATAAATTCTTTTACCCTAAATGTGTGGTAAATAAAAAAAAAACAGAAAGAGCAGAGAATGCTAATAACGAAAATTCTTGTTTTAAAAATGGCTAAAGTAAGGTTACATTAACACATTATTAATGTCACATCAAATGTGGTACCAAGCAGAAGAGCAAAATAGGAGAAACCATTTTTTATTTCATGCTTTCCATTATTGGTGGAGCATAACATCATTTCATGACATTTTCATGGTTAAACAAATATCATCAACAGAATTTTACACATGCATCATTTAAACTTACAATAATATAGAGAGTATAATAAATATAGATAAGACCTACCATAGCACAGGAGTATTCTGAAATTGCAACAACTGAGATGAGTGGAAATTTCTGTTTAAATTATTAAATGCATTCATACAGTAGGATGTCAAGCTAAAATAAAGTAAAATTTCTTTTAGAATAACACAGTATAGAATAAATAATTAGTAGTGACATTATTTAGAAATTATGACAATATTTGAAATGCTTTTCTATGATAATCAACATCTACTCATAGCAGTTTGGGCAATGATTGAGAAATTACATTTATGTTTTTTTTCAAAGATTTTTTTACCAACAACTAATGATTTTTTTACTACCATTTTTTAATGATTTAATTACCAAAAGCCAACATGTAATTAATTATTGTAATTTTCCTTCATTATAAGTCATTATTTTTGTCCTGAATAAAGATGGCCACTACTTTTTAAAATATTCTTTATCACCCCCATATTATGTACTGTTACTAATTTAATAGCATTTCTTCTTATGACTAGTTATTTCTACTAGATACATCTACTTCATTATTTATATAATGAATTAGTATATGAAATATAGTTAATATCTTTCATAAATCTGTAAGGGGTGGGGAAACTCTATTATGGTTATAAAAAACAGTAAAGCATTGGTTATAGACACATTACAGCATCAGCAAAATCGTAACTTACAGGGATTATGAAGTCAAACTTGGCAACATGTAGAAAATACCAGATTCTGTTCTATCACTCTGTGTTTATAGCAAATGTTCATATAAGATATCACTAATGTTGGTAAAATCCTAAGAGAGCCCACACCCTTGGCGATGAACCGAAAAAAGTGCCAAGCCAGAACAAGATGGCGCCAAACGAAATCAACAATGGCGGCAAGTGAATATAGCGAGACAAGGTGGATGCATAATGAAAATATATGTAAACAATACAGAAATTAATCAAATATATTTAAGATGAAATTAAAAAACAGCACTTACTTTCTTACTGCTGATCTTTTCCGAGTGAAGGGTACAGCGTGACAGTAAATTTTTTAAAAAAAAGCTTTGAAGGCCTTATTGCTAAGCGAATGACCATGGGAGCGCTGCCATATATTTTCTGCGAGGTAATGGTTGAACATACCCATTCGACATCTCCGTTCAAATCCACCCAAAACAGCAATCTTTCGTTCATATAATCCCATTTGCTCATTACATTTAGAACATTCATAATTCGAAACAATCAATTCTTCCTTCCTTCATACACCATCCAAACAATTTTTTCTTACATTTCACATTCAATAAAGTAAAAAATTCGAAGATATATTCACTCACACACGTGCCATACTTCCAGCCCAGTGCCCAACAACAAAATGACGAAATTCAAAATGCCCATCGACAAAATATGAAAATTCCAGAAATAGTTAGGTTTACCATATCTAAAGTATCAAAGTAGGGTTACCAAGATGGCGCAATTATCACCAACCAAAATAATTCGTGCCAAGGGTGTGGGTTCTCCTAGAACTGAACCCTTTATGTTTATTCAATAACATGTTCACCCATCCACCCTGAATGTCTGAATGTTTAAGTGAAAAAAGGCTTTGTGTATTTTGATATGCCCACTGTTAGGTATTAACCCATAAAGCATACCACTGATTGCTATTTTAATATGTTATCATGCATGAAAACAGAAACTAGTAGGAAGAAGATTGAAAAACCCCTTATCCATCCAGGGGTCTATGTAGACTCTGATCTCCCTGATGACAACAGTGATATTGAGGACAGTGATAAAGAGAAAAATAGAAGGATCATTAAAAAAAATCCTCATTTTCTATTTTTAGTACTAACATATTATACCATCAAACAATTTTGCTAAATCAAAGAAACATTGCCAAAATCAAAAAACATTCTAAATGCTTTCATGAATTTTTTAACCAACAGGTTTGTTTTTGTGATATTTAGAACAAACATCCTGTTAAACATATTACATATACGTAGGTTACATGCAAAACATTCGTAAAAAAAAAATCAAAATAGTTTAACGAAATTGTTCAAATGATTTAATAAAATTACTATTAAAATAATATTTTAAAAAATTATTATTAAAAATATTTGATTACATCCAGATAAGCCTCATTAAATCCAAAAGTATTTTTATCGAACTTATACCAAGAAAAATATTGATTTTGCAAATTTTTATTTATATTTTATAAGCAAATTATATACAAAGGTATATATATTGTTTACAAGTGTAAAGGTATTTTACATTATATACACGCTTATACTTCAGACGATTCCACATGTTGTTTTCTAACTTATAGCATATTGAAAGAAATGAAACATTTAATAGTTACACATTGACATATTGTTTCACATGCAATAGTCTCCTCATTGCAGTATAAATTCATTTTTATTCTTTACACCACTTACTTGCGAAATGTGCTTTGCAGAGGCAGCATTTTAACTTGTGTCATAAAACGCAACAAAAGTTTCAATTTTCTTTTATTTAAAAGTTGTTACTTATTTATTCCTCTCAAAAATTTCTTCATTTTCTTCATTTACACATCAAAAAGTATTCTTTCTGTAAAGCCATTAAGTTCCAAACGTAATCGATTCGCTTGTAAACAAATTTTATTTCATTTCACTTCAATTTTCGAAAAAAGAGTTTTACAGTTCAGACATATTTCGATTATGTAAAATATTTCCTGAAGCATATAAATATTAAAAACATCTGGTTCTAAGAAATATTGGGGATTAATTATGAGACAAATTTATATGGTTATTCTAATTCCTTTTATTTGTGGGGGTAGAAAATGTGTTAGAGCACAAAATACGCGAGATTGTGCCTCCATCTATTATTTAGGAGATGAAATAATCATTTTCACAATCAATTTTTTTTATTATTATTTATTTTAATGCACTATTAAACAACTGATGAACAAATCAAAAATGCAAAAATAATTCTATTTAAAAATGTGTTAATTGAAGTTTACATTGCTTTCTTTTTGTATATTTAAAACCATAAATAATCAATACGAAATTGCTATGTTCTTTAAGGCGAACACAGAAGAAAATTAGCTTATGCTGCCATCTATTGTAATAAATTTAAAATAGAAGTCTTACTGAAATCGCTTCTTGATATTTCACTTTGTATTTCCACTATAAATTGATCATTTTTTAAAAATAATGTAGATATTTAATTTCCATTTCATACCTAATTTTCAATATCTTTAAAAACCATAACTATTACTTAAGGAGTTTCTTTCTTAATATAGAATAATGTATTCACTCTGCATCACAAAATACATTAATTAAAAAAAATTCAATATGTGTAAGCGTTTATATTCCATTCTTAACGAATACTGCTGAAAAATAATAAATGAGAATATATTATTCAGGTATTTTCCTGAACTAGACGTATTAATTTTCAAAAATAAATTTCTCTCTCCCTCTGTGTGTGTGTGTTCATTAAGATATATATATATCATTGATATGAACGTGTCTGAAATTCATGTTATTAATGTTCATATGTAACTTATTTATAAAAAAGTTCATAAATACGCTTCTAATTTACAAATCTGCGATCAGATAAATACAAAACTTTCTACATACATTTATCTCTCTCTCTCTCTCTCTCTCTGCCACTATCTCTCTTTCTCTTGAAATTTCTGAAAAATTTTTATCGTTAATGGAGCAAAAGTTTTGGTATTGTTTTGAAATAATGCATGTTCGTTTTCCTTTAGAATCATTTCTTTAAATGAACCATTCCCCTTGTCAAAAAATGTAAGAAAAGTCGTTGACACATATCCTAAAAACAATATAATTGGAAACAATTCAAATAAATTTTTAGTCGAAAGTTTTTTCAAAAGTAAGAATGTAAGCTCAACGGGGGGTTTGACAGATTAGAAATAACTCGTAGATGATGAAATGTAACGGGGCTTAGTATGGTCTCCAGTATTTTCAGATACTTGTTTTAAAACCATTACAACATTTTATGTATAGTAGGCCAAGACCGATCCTAGGGTGTTGGCCGCCCGTGTGCAAAGACCTAATATGTCGCCCCTCTAGAGAATTTTTCATATTTTGAGTAACACTCAACGTTGACATTATAAACTCATCTACCCGTATAAGACTAAAATGTAAAACATGAATAAAAATGCAAATAGACACAAAAATTACTTCTTTGATCTATTTGGTTTATCTAAATTGTAAGAGACTATTATTAAATTGAAAAATTTTAATTTCCTCAAATACACATTGAATCTACACACTCCTGTGTTTATGAGTAATATTTACCATTTTATGTGTAATATAAACCATTTTAGATATTTTCGTAAAGCAGCTTTCGCAAAAATCATTTTTGAGGAGCCTTTGTTAAATATCTATCCAGTGCGCCGTCAGTGCTGCTGATAAGCAAAAAAACCTTTTCTATTGTGGTATCGTAGGCTTTGCCACGAATTTTGCTATCAAATGAAGTATGTGTGTAAAGAGTAGACATTAATGGACAATGGATCAACAGACTGTCCACTAAGACTCTATTTTTCTTAAGCTACGTTACGCTATCGGAAAATTGGGACTTATTTTAAGTTTTCAATAACTCTATTTAAAATTCAGCATATTTATTCAACTTATTATACGTTTTATTTTGAGAAATTCGTAAAAAATTTGCTTGATTCACACAATTATATGTGGCCTGCGGTCCGCACCTGCTAGGATCGACCCCGTAAGTAGACTTGAAATGGAGAATATCCGTTGAAAAATTGACGAAGAGAACTTTTATCTTTAAGTAATTGATTGTTTGTTAACGTTGCACTCAGAAGATCAGTGGATATCATTATTTTGAGCCTTAATTAAGTGATGAGGATGATTCCTGAATTTGCATCCTACTCCATAAACTTCAACACAACACCAATGTGAGAATTTTAAGCCGTGACATATTTAATGAGCATTGGTCCCTCTGTTAAACAACCCTCTTAGGGTCTTTAGTGCACCGAAACTCGAACTCAACAGTAATAACGTCGTTCATGAATTTTTAAACATGACCACTCGGTTACCACAGAAGCTTAATATTTACGTGATCAATAGACTTGGGGGAAGTTGCCCTTGAAGAAAACATAGCTCAGATAAAAAGACACCAAGACGTTGGAAAGACTTTCAAAAACTTTTGGTAATTTCTGAACCATTTCAACAAATCAAAAAGAAAATAATAACAATAATTAATTTAAGAAAGAAATGAATGAGCATTACAAATAAACAAGCCTCAAATTTTAACAGTACATTTGTGTTTCTGTTTAATTAATCCTGTTGATAATACCGCTCAGGATGATAATTTATAAGCATGCAGTTCTAGGGCCAATGCCCCAAAAGGCCAGATTATCATCACAAACACCTTTATTAAAACATATATAAATGGCGATTAATGTCTTTTTTATTCCATTAAAAGTAAATATTTCAAACAATCACAACCTCCCTTTTTAGCCATGTACAGAATAAGAGTTTCCAAATATCCCTTAAAAGTTTTTAAAATTAAGGAAGATATAAAGGATTTATTTTTAAAAAATATGGCAAGTAAAAATCCAAAATGCCAAAATTCCCTGAAATAAAATGTGTTCTTTCACTGAAGATTACATTTACGATACTTGTGTTTCTAGATTCTATATAATATTAGTAATTCAACTTTAATTTCATGCTGCTACGATATTTTAATTCCAAGAAAAATGAGAAAAATTTATATTAAATGTCCAAAATAGATGTTACGATTCACTTTTAGGGACTTTTAAGCGAATTATTGTACATATCTGGTTTCTTAATTTTGATCAGCACGCTTTTTTATCTTCCCGCGAAACCTGTGTTATACTATGATTAAAGATATTCATAAAGTAATGAATATCTTTAGTTATAGAAACACAGTGCTATGTGGCAAACTTTTAAATTACTATTAACGTTCATATTTTTATTTATATTAAGGGATTTAGCTACCACAGCATTAATTATACGGGATTCCCAAGAAGAAAAGGACCCAATATCTATAAAATTTTGACAATTTTAAATAAGTTTTATCAACACCTTCATTTTTATTTATTTTCCGAAAAAAGAGCCCCCAAGGAGTTTAGATACAAGGCCCACTAAGGACTAGCTACGCCAGTGTGTGCGTTTATAATACCAATCCTCTACATGAAATAAGAATTATCTTTTGAAAGCTAAAAAGTCCAGAATATCGCAAAATATTCGATTGAATTTATCTACCCTTTTAAGTTTAATTTAAGTTTATATATATATGAAAATCAGTGGGGGGCACACAGGAATTTTTCAAGGGGGGAGAGGAGGGCTCCAAGGTTAAAAGTACCATACTCGTATCATGCTCCAAAACGCCGCCCAATGTTTTTTTTTTTTTTTTTTATTTATTTAGTCGATTTTCGGGAACAAAAAAACAGTAACAAATTAATTATTGAATAAATAATTAGCATTAATTAATAAAATTAATTATCATTGACAAATACTTAATTAAATTTTACGTACTTTATACATAGGATTATAATAAATCGAAAAAACAAGGGCTCTGGGGGGAGGAATTTGAACCCGTGGACCTCCCTCTTGTGTGCTCCACTGATGAAAATTTAAATGCAGAAGAGTACTTTTCTACTCTGGGATAGGACAGAAAAAACGAAGTTTCGTATTATTTTATGTATAAAATAAATAAATATTGTTCTATGGATTTCTTTTTCCTCATTATTTGTTGTAAATGTTTATTTTTATAATTTATATTATCTTCAAAGGATGACCCTTTTTGAAAAGTGATATACGATTATTCGACGCTTTGATTTTTCGAAATATATATATATCAGTTATATATCTAGAAATATAATCAAATACAAAGGACTCAAAGAAAGTACTGTAAAATCCGGCGTATAACACGCACCTATATTTTCAAGCTGCAATTCTTACTTTTTAAGTATATTCGCCGTATAACGTGCACCCCTCCCCCCTTTTTTTATGAAGAAGCCTGGAATGTGCCAGCGCAAAGCTCTCATGTTTCGAAGTCTTTTTTCGAGGCTGTATTGCAAGCTTTAGAAAAAAAATAGCATACTTCTGAGACTACAACCCTTTAAGATCACAAGGAATTATATATATTTCTTTCAAATAAACAATATTTTGATACACATAGAAGTCTAACTTTTTTCTATGCTCATCTTTTTTTTTTCTTTTCTTTTCTTTTCTCTTTTTTTTTTCTTCTCATTTTTATACCCGGTGTATAACGCGCACTTTGAGCACAAAATATAAGATAGAAATTTACGGGTGCGTGTTATAACACGTATACGCCGGATTTTACGGTATAAGTAGATTAAAACATAAATAATAATTCAATAATGAAACAATGCATGTTATAAAACTATAGCAATAAGATAGTCGAACAATGTAATTTGGAATGCCATCATTAAAGAAATACCTAAAAAATTGAAAAGAGTTTTTTCTTTTTAATTTTAGAGCAGATGGTAATTTTTTTTCTCTACATTTATTTTACAAGAAAAAGAAAACAAAAATCTTAATCTTTAGCGATTATTTAAGTAAGTTTTTATAAATATCACTAGCTGGATGACCCGGCGTTGCACGGGCTTCTTCAAGTGTACAGCTTTATACCTTGGAAGATTCCCCTTCCTTTTCAGTGTCACCACTTCTGGTGTGTGTGTAATTTCTATATATGTTATTAAAATACTCTTTTTCGAAGTTTCTTCCACATTTTTGTTTTGTCGGGCGGATCTGTTCTTTAGACACTTAGCTCGGCATTGCAAGGGCTTTTTCCGTGGGTACAATTTTATTCCCATGGAAATTTTCCCTTTCTCTCTGGACACCAGTACTTCTGTGTATGTGTGTGTGTGTTACTGAGTGATGTGAGTGATTTCTACATTTATCTCATTTAAATCCCCTTTTCAGAAATTTCTTCCACTTCTTCTCTTTGTCAGACAGGTTTTGTCAGACCCAGCACGTTTCATTGGTTTTTTCAAGCAAAAAACACCCTTTTCTCACCGTGGGATAAGATCTTTTTTTTTCAAATTTCTATTTTCGATTAAAAATTTACGAAGCTAATTCAGTTTTGTTCTCAAGAAAACAGACATTGTACGGATTTATTATTAAATAAATAATTTAGTGATTAATAATAAAACCCAATATATAACTTTGATTCTAATAATAATATATTAATTTATATCAATTTTGGTTAAATAATGAATAAAAAAATGTGTACCGTTAACTGTGAAACGATTGCTTTAATCTGGATGTTTGATTTTTCGATTAAATGTATGTAACTGTGAAAAAAGAACAATTGTGGGGGGGAGCCTAAAAATTTGCTTACATTCCTTGTATAAAAAAAGATTTAAAAGGAAATAGTAGTATTTAATAAAAACAGGGCAGCATTTTCCTATATTTTAAGGTTGTTCAGTAAATTATTTCTCTAAAAGAAAACTATCAGTTGCGATGCATTATTAAAAACTAAGATCATATATTAAATATTTTACAATGAATACTTTTTAAAATTCAAACTAATAAATTGGATTTGGAAAATTACTGGAAAATTCATTTTTTACACTCATTATAAGAAAAAACATTCAAAAAGAAACATCTTTATCTGACAGAAAAATCTTTTATCTGCTTACGTACTCTCCGTAAGTTGTTTTTCCGTACATGCGCTATAAGAGATAAAAATCGTGTGTTCTGAAGTAGCTTTCCCATAATTAACTATTACTGGCATTTGGCGATTTTTCCAAATTTTTCGTTGTATTTTTGCGGCTCCCCAAGGTGGAAAAAATACATCTTCTTTAAAAATATTTTTTGTATAAATAAAGCAGAATTTTTTTTTTTTTTTTTTTATTTTTAAAATTTTATTTTTTTTTTTTTTTTTAAGTTTTACAATATTTTGTTTCAAATTGACTTGGCAGCGTCGGAAAAGGTTAAATAAATGTACCAATCTGCTTAAAAAATAGTTTTATCTTTTTTTTTAGAAATTTAAATTTAAAAAATTTAAAACATTGTAGAAATTGAGATTTTAATAATATATTTCATGTTAATCACATGTTAAAAGCATTTATTTTTTGAACAAAGTTAATTAATACAGTCAGTAGAGCAACATCCTGAAATTCCATTTTAGCTGAAAACTGATTTTTGACGCCAACTTTTGTCATTGTAACAATAACAGTGTTACAACAATGCAGACAAATCAAAGCTGGCGCCCAAAACTGGTAATTAAAACTGGTATTAATTAATATCTTCTTAACTAATTGCGATATCGGACCGAATTGTGAATCTAAACCATTCTCGAATCCACTGGAACAGACACAAAAAATTTCATCAAAGTCGTTCCAGTCGTTTAGGAGGAGTTTAGTCACATACACACGCATAGAAGATTTATATATATAAAGATTATTTGGAAAGATTTTAATTAAAAAAGCTAAAAAGCATGATTTGTCTGCATTTTTGTAACAATAAAGACCCGGTTTGGCCAGTTTGGCTGAAAATCGATTTTCGACGCCAACTTACTTCTTTTTTATAACAATAACGTTGTTACAACAATGCAGGTGAATGTTGAGTTGTATGTTTTGAATGTTTTTAATTAATATCTTTTTAACTAATTGCGATATCGGACCGAATCGCAATTCTAAACCATTCTCGAATCCATTTGAACCCACACAAAAAATTTAATCGAAATCGGTCCAGCCGTTTATGAGGAGTTAAATCACATACACACGCACAGAAGATTTTTATATATAAAGATTTCGTCTAGACTATTTTTAATAATACCTTTCCTATTTATTATTAATCCCTCTTTCATAAGTTTATCCTTCTTCACATCATATCACTTAATTCATTTCTTAGTTTTTATTTTAATTAACTTGGCATCGATCTTCTTTTAACGTCATCAAGAATCCATTTCTTAATATATTAATGGAATCTAGTTCTTATACTAGAATATAAAAAGAATACACAATATCATTAAGCCTCATGACTGTCTTATCTAAGATCTGAAGTGAGAAAATAATGATTACTGTTTAGTGCTTTTTCTTATTAAAAATGATTATATAGGATATATTGATTAAACTTTATAACTTTATAAAATAACGATGTTATTTAGAATAATTCAATCATATTTTTATAAGTGAAATCCTTTCCAAAAGAATATGAAGAAACATTATCTGAACTAAAATTTTGACTCCATTTAATCGAACAAAATGAATCCAAAAATATCGCAGACGGCTTTTGAACATCATTCAAAATTCTGTGAACTTTAACATACATTCTATATATAAAAATTCTTTCAGTAAATAACTTTTTTCACACCGCAGAACTTTCTAAAACCTATTGCTGAGTTATTTTTCAAGTAGACTTAATTCAACGAATTTTATCATGTTGCTGCTTATTCTGATGAATTTTATCGATGTTTATTCGAATCTTCTGTAATATTCCCAAATTGTTGACAACGGTCTTGTTACGTCAACATTCTGACAAACGTTCTTATTTTGAGAGTAAAAATAACAAAGTTTAATAAACGTAAGTATCAGATAAAAAAAAAAGCTGTTTTGATATCACTGTAGGGAAAGAAGAAAGTTAAAAAAGAATAATATTTTGTTCCAGTTTTATCTTTAAGAATGTTCAAAACATTTCGAGAATTTTTTGTGAGGGGAAAAAAAATATGAGTGAACTAAAAAAAATATATCAAACGATTAAAAAAGGCTACCATTAGAATTAAAATCACATTTCACACGTACCTCCAAAACTTATGATGGAACGTGTATTTCAAATCTCTTGAACAAAAATATTGAAAAATTTAATAAAATGTCTTTTTATGAAAGATGATGCATCATATAAACATTAAAAAGTAAAATGGTTGTATTTATCTTCGTAACTTTAGAAAAGAATTGCCTTTATAAGAAAAAGATTAATTTATTTTTTGATAATCTTTCGAAAATTCGAAACTCTTCACAAATTCCTTTATTGGTCTCAAATTTCTTGTTTTAAAATATTGTTGGTATGTCCAGTAGAATATATTTACTTAATATTTTAAGTTGGAGGTTCATCGAATAAATAGAAAGGATCTTTTCATAAGTTGAAATTGCTAGATTGCTTAATATTTCTTGAAATGCGTTGCAACAAGTTTGGAATCAGTTTCTGAAAGATTCTTTAGCAAGTTGCTCAGGTATTTCCAAAACCCTCAATGGTTGTTTTCTATCCCTTTTTTTCGTGGCGGGGAAAAGTATTATTTTACCTGAACTCATTGCAACCCATTTTATGGTAACTGTAGGAAGAATTACTACTACGATGGACTGAAGACATCTTCAAAATGCAAGAAGACCCATTGTATGTGTCTCATTAAATCGAATACAAAGAAGCACACGATTAAACCGGGCTAGAGAGTATATCAACTAGACAAGGAATGAATGGCATTCTGTTCTTTTGCAAATGAGTCTAGGTTCACTTTAGAAAGTGATCCTCATTGTGTTTCTGATCTAGAGGGAACAAGAAGCCAATCACCATGAATCCAACATTTCTTACCATGGAAGTGGAATCACGGTGTCCATGGAATCTCTTTGGGGGTCACACAGACTTGCAAATGGAAGCATTTTGAATAATAAAAAATATTTAGGTGAGATATTTGATTAGCACGTGAGTTCTTATGATGCTGCTATTTGCAATAGATGATTCTGATAGAAGACAATTCTCAGCCACTTGCATCTAAACTTGTTGGCAGATACCTTTTTAGTCAAGGCATTAGGCGTATAATGTGGTTATCCGACAAAAAAAAACTTGATAGAGCACCTTTGAGATTATTTTGGCAGAACAGTTGCAACACTAAATCTTCCCACCAAAAGCTTATATGAATCACTGGCGTAGCTAGCTCTAAGGGGCCCTGTATCAAAATTCCTTCGGGGCCCCTTTTTAGATATGGGAGCCATGTTAGTGGGACTGTAATTGCACATGCTGGGGCGCTGTACCTTGGGGGCCCCGTATCACTGATACGCCTGATACGGCGATAGTTACGCCCCTGATATTGTGACGTCTTCGATTGGGGTGAACCCCATCCATCTATTCAAGCGAAGTTTTATGGCCCCAAAACAGACGTTGGGTGACAAGAGCAGGTGGCTATGGGGTCATTGTGTATTGTCTGACCTCGGACAAACGCAGCCATCGAGTCTGGAATTTACAATAACTAAAGAGTGCCGGTGACAATGGGTTGACGTATAGGCGAGGCCTGTATGAAAGTCGTCGCCTAGAGAATGGGGCTATGAGGCCCAGGTGGTGAGATGAATGGGAGTTTCAGAAGTTGGATGAGAATTATGGCGCCCTTGGATTCCAGACAGACGAGGAATGTGTTTGTGTTTGCCGCGCAAATGGGAGACGATAGTGGCCCGGGGACGA
>BMAV01006863.1:186840-198817 GCA_019973955.1 Trichonephila inaurata madagascariensis
ATAGAGCCCTGGAGTGAGACGGACGGAGCCCTGGATGGAAACAGAGAACCATGGAGTAAACTGGAGAGGAGCCCGGAAAAGCAAGGGATTGTCGAGTGCCTTTCGGAATAAGGATTGACCTCCAGTGAAAAAAGACTGTCCGCCCGGCTTGGCATATTTATTGGACTTTTTAGTAACATATGAAGCTATTAAATACTGTCTTAATTTTAAAATGAGGCTGTGACAAATTTTCTTGTTTGCTAACTACTGACGACGTTACAATATGAATTGAGAAGTGTACGGCAAGGAGATGTCAAACTCAAAAGCTAAGTTGGGACAAACAAACAAGTTTTAAATTTAGGTGGGCCACACAAAAAAAATATATATTCATAGAAACGTAAGTTTATTTCGAATGATACATTATAATATAAACATAAATAAAAAAAACAAGAAAAATTTAGTGTTTACATCCTGACACTTGACACTTCTCTGCTTCTACCGTTGTAATTTCGGGAGAAATTTTGATATTTTATTACATATTATTTTTTTTGCCGATATACTGGCCGGACCACAAAAATATTCGCTGTGGGCCGCATGCAGCCCGCCGGCCGTGAGTTTGACACCCTTGGTGCACGGTGTTCCATACAAGCTTCAAGTGCGCAATATCTTAATCTTGTCAATGGAAATCTTATGCCAATCATGCATTTTGACTAAGGGAGAACATATACCATATTAGATTCCAAATTTTTGCAAACATTTTAAAATCATTTAACTTTTAATTATTTTAAAACCATGAACTTTTTAAAAAATTTTATTGTTCAATGTATTAATTTTTAATTAATATAGTTAAATTTAATCTACATAAAATTAAAGTATTAAGATTATATAACTTAAAATTTTTCTTTAACTACAATGTTACAAAAGTTAACTACAAACAAGTAATATATAAAAAAAAATTAAGACAATTCCTACTTAGATCAACAAAAAAATATATATATATCTTATTTTAGCTACCTTTTATTAAATAGTTACAATTAATATAAATGTGTACATACATAGGACAGAATCACAACATTAAGTGGCAATTAATTTTTATTAATCATCATTAAAGTATCGTATTGTCATCCAAAACAATCGTGTCTATAAAATTTCATTTCAACTGAATGCTTTAAAACATGAGGGAAAAAAATCTTTTAAAGTTTTGACCCAAGTCGCTAAAAATGAAATCAACGTGGCTGTATCTGTAATTCTTTAAATAACTAGTTTTAGTCAATTAGTTTTGATTAATTATAACTAAATTATCGTATTTTTACCCAAAGCAATAGTGTACAGAAAATTTTAGCTCAAATGAGCGTTTTAAAATGTGAGAAAAAAACATTTTCAAGTTTTGACACAAGTCGCCAAAATGGTCGCTAGGTCACCAAATATGATGCCAACGTGTCTGTATTTGTAATTCTTTGAATAATTAGTTTTAATCAATTAATTTTTATTAATTATAATTAAATTACTGTATTGTCATCCAAAATAATCATGTTAATAAAATTTCAGCTCAATGGAGCGCTTTAAAATGAATTTTATTAACGATTAAAAATTCCACCAAGACAAATAAATAAGTATATAGAGAGTGTGAACCAATAGTGTGTGTGTGTGTAGCAATTGAAAAATTAAATATCTATTGTCATAGCCTAATTAAATTTTGGTATTGATTTTGCTATTCTGAGTTTAGATTCAATATGCTTGCAAAAAGTTGATTGTACTTAATAACGAGTTTACAAGTGGCCGCAGTAACCTAATGGTTATAGTCACGGGCTCGTTGCCGACGTGTCATGAATTCGAGTCCTGCTGCTACTGAAGTCCCGCCGTGTAGAGGGGATAATGCATGTTATACACCAATTCCTTCCATTGGTGTGGTTATTAGGAGAAGGGCTCAGGTGTCGTCCTCGTCTTTTGACTGAGGTTCAAAATTACGAGATCCGTTGCCTATTACTTCTCGTGCTGCTTTGTAAAACGACGTTAATAAAAATTCGCACTCACAATTGACTTTATGAATTATACATTAAGGCTGTTTTCAGCTAATGTTAGAGAATAGGACCCCTATTCGGAATACTTTTTCAGATATAAAAGCACTCCAACATTAATATATTTTGGCTTCACTATCCTGTAGAGAATCACTTATTTTATTACACTACTCATTTTTATCCGAGTTGTCACATTTTTTTTGTTATAAAATGTGTTTCGCATTTTTTCGCTTATATCGTAATGCTAAGTGAGCCATCCCTTTACATTTTAAGAGGAAAAACTGATTATTTATGAAATATTTTGAAATTCTAAAAACACTATATTGTAAATAAATCCATGAGTTACAATATCACAAATTTTTATAAAATTTGAGGCATTTTTTCTGTCTGAAAACGTGCTCCGCGTTAAGTCCACACTGCAGTATATATGGCGAAAACAGCCTTAAATTAAATATTAAGTAATATTCTGGAGAAAACAAAAAGGTGAACATGATAAATCTAATTAATATAATTATTTATGTTTATAGTGGAAAATTTCTTCAATTAATAGTATCCAAGGCGTAATATATACCTTATATCAGTAGAACATCTAGATTTCGTTCGTTTTTTTCTCTCTCTCATGGACTTTCTACTCACATTCTTCAATAATACTTCTCAAGAAAAGTTGCCACACAAGTAAAAAATATCAGATTAGATCTACTTTACACATACACTTTCAATTTAATTGGCAACAGGGAGCAAGAATCGCCTTATCATGCAATGTTAGCATAAAAAATAAGAATAATAACATTATCAGAATATTATTAGAGAATGCTCGTTTAATTTACACAATGATAAGAGAAGTATATAATTGCACTATGACGTTGTATGCACTATGCATTATGTTATACTTGTAATTAAGGGGACATAATACGATTCAATTCACAAAAATCGGTCAAAAATTTAAATAAAATTTTTTTAGCCTAAATTATTTTTTTTATATAATTTTCTATTATCTCACAAAACTTGAAAGCTATAAGTTTAAGAAATTCAGAATTATGATAACGTTCATGTTCGTTTTTATTTACATACCGATGGCAAATCAAAACTTTAAACGGATTTATCTCGCTCCGAAAGTAGAGAAGTAACTCATTCATCTTCATTTAAAATGATAAGGCTTTTTTTTTCCTAATGTGCTTCGATTTTTTTTTTCTTTTTACCTAATGTTGTTAGTACATGTAACAAAAGTTGGTATGAATTTTTGAATCAACGCAATACTTTTTTTTTTTTAAAGTAGTTACATTTAGAATTTACACATTTGTCAAGGAATTTTTAATAAGCATTCAGGAAAAAAAAGTATTTTACGAATGTTAATGATGCTAGCAGAAAACCCATGCCAACTTTTGTTATTCATAGCTTGACGTACTTGTGAATCAAATTTCATGTCTGTACGTCAATTGTTGTAGGAGGAGTAGAGGTTTAAAATATCTTCATAAAGTTTAAAACTTTTCATTAAAAAATTAAAAGGTTAACCTTTTTTAGTATTTTGAACACAAAAACTGTTTTTACTAGTAACCATGCACCTTGGTTAAAAGCAAAAGAAAAAAAAAATGTAAAAACCACTAAATCGTACTATGTCTCCTTTAGTAGTTAATTTTTAAATTTATTTAATCGATGGCATAAATCAGTTACGGTAATTTTATTATTATGTACTTACACGGGCAAAATAAAGTACATATGTACGTTATTTTTTATATAATAATGCGTTAGACCACTACAAAAATTTATTCAAATTTATAAATTTTCGTGATTCTACAGAAGTTTTAATCGGAAGCAAAGTGGGTACTTACGTATTATCACAACAATCGCCAACTCTGTTAATAACTCACCAAGTTGGCAACCCTGATTTCCTATATGTCATACGTGTTGAAATGGCAGTCAGGTGCTTCGTTTCATATAATGTCACCAATACCGTTGCAATAATACGTAAGTACCACAAGGAGTAACAAGTTTCAACTTTAAAGACAAAAAAGAGAGAGGTAGAAAATATTTTTGTTTCCAAAGCGCTGCAGTTCAAATGAAAGAATTAATCTTTGTGCATACCAACGATTTGTTCAAGAAATTTTCTTTATGTTTTGCATACATGGAGAAAAGCTTCAAAACAATGAATATCAGATACATCACTATAATATAGCTTTTTTCGAAAATTTAGTTTAATTTTTAGAGTTGCTTAAGCATTTCCGCTTAATTTCAGGTGAATCCCCTAATCCCCTGTCTGAAAACGATTTTTGAAATAAAACAATGCACAGAAAAGATTATAACAATGGAATAGAAACTAAATACAAAATATACTTAAAGTTTTTTTTAGTACTTAAGTATTATCGCAACCTATTGGCGACGTTATATGAAACTAAGCACATTGATGCCAATTCAGCGCATACGACACATAGGAAATCGGGGTTACTAACTTGGCGAGTTATTAACAGAGTTGGCGAGTGTTGCGATAATACGCATAAGTACCTTTTTTTAAAAAATAAATAATAAAGTTTTTTAACTTAAGGATACTTTGTAATAGTAACCGATTCCTCCATACTTCCATCAATCATCTGATTCAATCTTAATTTAAGAATATACGTAAAGAATTCTTCAAACTGATTGCTTGCTTAGTTAAAATTTTATTCCTGCAATGAAATATTTTTGAACATTAGAATATTGAGTTGTAGCGGTATCATCTACATAAGCCAGTAACAGTTTCCGGACAAGGGTGATCACTTTTGTCTAGCGGTCATGTTGCTTGCTCACAAATCCGTAGGTCGTGGGTTTTATCATCCACATTTTACGAACTATCGCAACCTATTGGCGATAT
Organism: Trichonephila inaurata madagascariensis; assembly: GCA_019973955.1. Taxonomy (NCBI): domain Eukaryota; kingdom Metazoa; phylum Arthropoda; class Arachnida; order Araneae; family Nephilidae; genus Trichonephila; species Trichonephila inaurata. The sequence goes on from BMAV01006863.1 coordinate 191,683, forward strand.
TATATGAATCGAAGCACCTGGTTTCCAATTCAGCACGTACGACACATAAGAAATCGAAGTTGCCAACTTGGCGAATTATTAATAGAGTTGGCGATTGTTGCGATAATATGTAAGTACCGCATATTGAAATGTATGGACGAATTATTTATGTAAAAATATTTCATCGTTTGATTCACCAGAAGCAAAGATGTTTTAAAATAGATAAGGATATCTCTTCTATCAGATATTCCTTTTCTGTATATGATCCATTGTACTACATAGTAAATCCTTTTCTGAGGTGAGGGGGGAAAGGGATTAAATTATAATTTAGTCTAATCAACTAAGTTATCATGCTCTTTTTTAAAAATCATATTATTAAGCTTTCAAACTTTTTAGATTTACTATACCATAATTAATTTCTTTTCTTTCATTTATTAGTATATGAAAAATACGGTATTTCATATCAATAATTCTTGTGGATAGATATAAGTATCTAAAACTATTATAAAACAATTTTCTGTTTAATATATGATGAATTATGTACCTAAAATATGCTTTTATTTCCTTATATTGTACGGGGCTTTTAAATCAAGTTCATTTTAGTTATCTACATGTGTTACCATTGTTAATAAACATGTACTTTTTATAAGAGTCTCTATAAAAAGCAAATGTTTGCAACAATGAGGTGCATGAACTGATAGGCTAGGAACACGTGATTGCATTTATCATGTGACTATGACATCACATGAATTTATCTCTTTTAATGTTAAATAAAAGATCAGTTTAACTTAACAGGTAGTAGCCACCATTATTACAGACGATGATCTTAGATTGAATTATGCTCCAGCCTTTTCATTATCCCAGTTCGGAACTCAAGAAAAGGTGCAATACATCCTATGCTAGCAGTCCCTTAAGTGACTTTTAAATAACCCCAGTAATTAATTTGTACCTAAAGAAACTAGTCTTTTTGATCAAATTCATTTTAAAATTACTAGTTTTTTTCTTAAAACACATTATTGGGCAAATTTTTTTTAAAAAATACACATTTTCGGGTTTTTTTTTACATGTATCTAAATTTTCCAGCAATCAATAATTTTCATGAACTAATTCGTTTTTTTTTTCAAGTATCACATACCGGATAAATGAAAGCTTATTTAATTAAAATAGCGCATGATAAAGAGTAATTTCCAGGCGGATCTTGCACATTTTGAAGGCAGATATCAGAAATGTAGAAGTCACAAGTTTCCTGAAGTTTAAATAAAAGCCCTAGCGTCATTTTACTTCCTAAAGAAAGATTTCTATCTAATTTAATGTGAAATGACGTAAGTTAAAACGGATAATTGCTTACCTCGTCCTATGACGTAATAATGGCAACAATTGTTTTAGGTGAATATATATGGAGAAGTGTCTCTGTAAGCTTTTTTCGGAAACGAGAAAAGAAATTATATTTCAAATATTTTAATTTATCGAATAGTACGTGAATACAAAATCGTTTTGTGGAAAGCGGTGTTTAATTTAGTTTAAAATGATAATTAATTTGGATATTCTAACGCAATTCTATATTTTTTTTTTACTATTTGAATATAACTATTGCTATCATTATTTTATTTCGCAATTTCACGATTTAATTTTGGGCATTATTTATTTAAATTAAGTTGTTGATACTTTAAAATAAACTTTTTACTATTATTTTTTAGAACATAACAATATTACAACTATAAATCTTTCATTAAAAGGGGAAACAAGCTATAAATCTTTCATTAAAGGATCCCCGAAATTAAAAAGTACGTTTTTTACAAGTAATTAGAGAAAAGAGAATAGGAAAAGAGATCACCAAACGTTGGGCATTATGCGTGTTTGATTATTCGAATGTACATTCCTTAAAAAGTAGAAGTGTCTTTCTTTCCGAGATACACCAAGAATCGGAGACTAATTTAAGAAGAAAATTATTTAAATGTTTTTGAAAACACAACGAAAACGATGATTCTACAATTGTTTTAAGAATGTTGATAATTTGGCTATATTTCGTTAATATATATGTATTTTTCTTTAAAAATTCACACTTTCATATTAATTTGGATAAAATATAAACAGAAAATTTTTTAAGAATTGTGTACAGCTTTTGAGACAAGTTTAATGTTTGAAAACTTATGGCATAAAACTCTATTTCAAAAGCAAAATATTTTATAGCATTAACATAGTTTTATGACGAATCGTTCAATATTTCTTCAGGTTAAAAACGGAAAAAAAAGTATGACTCAAGTTGCAAATAAAATATAAAAAAAAGTTCTATTTGCTTATGACGAAGCTTCAGTGTTCTGAAGAAATACAAATACGAAATTTGGAACTCACATGTGTAGTGAATTAATCTGATTTATTTAAAAGGAAAATTTTTCAAATGTTAAACATATTAGCATTACGTATGTTTGATCTGCCTGGCATTAACGTAGCTAGTCCTGAGTGGGCCCTGAATCAAAAATCCTTGGGAGACCTTTTTTCGAAAATAAAAATTATCGCATTATTAAAACTTATTTGAAAGTGTCCAAATATTACACATGCTGGAGCCTCTGTAGCTCGGGGGTCCCGTACCATTGATAGGGCTGATACGGCGGTAGCTATACCCCTGCTACATGGTCAAGTACGAGACACGAAATGTGTATCTGCATAGCATCAACGCTGAAAAGAGAAGAAAATCATTTTTAATTTGTATTTTATTTTAAAAAAGCAATTTGTTTGAAAAGAATGTCATAGCAAATGATAATCTGAGCGATATTCAATATTTGTATTTTATATTCTCTTAAAAAAGATATTTTTTTCTTCTGGAAATACATTAGGTTATTAACATTTCGCTTTCAAATCTAGACAATCTCTCTCTCTCTCTTTCTTTTAGAAATTTAATGAATTCATTCTTTTATATTAATAGCTACATGTATATAATAAACATAAAATGAAAAAATTATATATCTTTCAATCTATAAATAGAAAATTCACAGTTGATTCAAGGACACATATTTGTTAAATTTACGTCAGAGTGTGGATTTGAATGCTTAAAGAGAACAGCATAAAATGCACATAAGACGCAGATGAAATAAAAATATACACACACTTTGAATTATTATTATTATTTTTTTTTTTATTCTTAACTTTCGTTCAGCTTGTCACTTACCAAAAGTAGTAACTCTTTGAACTTGTCAATCACTAATGATTTTCCTCTTCTGAAAGGAAAGTGCAGTATTTATATTATTAAGGGGGAGGGGAGGGGACCTTTAATCCTTGCGTGACGTTGGATGAAAAACCTAAGTTCCGAAAGGTACGACTTAGGTGAAGATGAGCTCTACTTATCCATTTTCAAGGACAACCTCTTCCTGTAAGTATTGATCCCTAACAAAACAGTTCACACCTGCTCTGACGTTAAGGGGAAAAATCCGCTCGGGTAATTTTTTTTTTCTTTTCCTTTTCCGCCAAACGATTTAGTAATAATTTTCGAATGGAACCACGATTTCGTTCTTTATCTTCGTAAGAAAAAAGGGTTTTTTTTATGGAATCTTACATACGTCCCGACTGACGTAATAAATGTAATTTGACTGTGTACGTCAAGTTAATGTCGTTGTTCTGTATTCGTGATTGAAAACTAATCAGAAATGAAAGGAACAGAAATCATTATTTCGACACTTATCCCTTAACGAATAGAATCGCTTTCATTTCTGGTAAATGAATGCGAGCGCCCTTTTATTTATTTATTTAATAGATAGATTGTCTCAAGCCATTGAAATTCATAAACAATTCTTAAACATCGAATATGGTATGGGCATTTAAGTATTGAATTCCAAACAGGTGTATAATTTTAATTATTAGGAATACATGAAATGAATAGTTTATCGAACTCGAAGCAAACTAATTTTTAATAACTTTAAATATCCTTATTTTGTAACGAAGTAGAAGGTAAATATTTTCAAAAGTTTAAAAAATCAATATAAGAATAATAATTATTTATGTATAAATAGATTTATATAAAATAACTCGAAATATTCATTGGAAGACTAAAAAAATTAAATAAAGCTTGTTATTCTTCGACTCAAATGATTCAAAACCAAAATATTCTTCACATAAAGTCATTTTTCAATTTGTTTTAAAAAATATAATACATTAAGATTTAACCTAAAAGTATATGTAATTTATGCATCATTAGAAAGTTTTGAAAATGCACAATCAATTCAAAAAGTATAACTGTTATTCAATTCATTACAATAATTAAAAAAAATAAGTTTAAAGAAAATATAAATCGTACATTATTTACAAAATTGTTTCTACAATGATATTTATTTTCGTAACGGAAACCTTTTTATTTTTTACATTTATCTTTCCATTTTTTTGAATAATCTCCTTTTCATCTTTTGACTCGAATAAATCCGATATTTTCATTATCATACGTAGCAGTAACAACATCATCCTAGTGTTTATATGTTCCGTCATATTTTATATAATTTATATAGAATCGTTTTTTAATAAAAAAAAATAAATAAATAACGTAAATGATGGAGAATGAACTCTTTCACTATTACAAATACAATCAGCATGATCTATTTTTTAAAATCTATTTTGAAAAGTCTAACAATTAAGTTGAGATGAAAATTACGAGATTTATAACATTATTGTTTTTGAGTGAACCATTGAAAAAGCAGTTCATTATATCTAAAATATTATATCAATATTAAAAAAAAGTAATGAGAAGAAAAAAAAATGAAAACTAAAAGAAACATGAATTATCATTCTCTAATGTTCAGTTTACAGAAACAAAAGCCTTGTTTCCGGAATAATAGATTCAGTGCTTGTGGTCACATCGCGTCCTTGATTTCGATATGAAACTGTAATTGAATATACTTCTCATTCAGTATTTATTCGTATTTTATTTCAATCACAAAGTATTCCACATGAAAATAATGAATGCATATGAAAAAGTTATTCAAATTCTAAGATGTGCATTTTAGAGACGTTTAATTCTATTTAGTAAACTTTCCTTCATAAGCCTCGCAATTTGAGTACGTAAATAAACGATGGCTTTTCTTTTCTGCATTATTCATTCGTATTAAAAGACATTTATCAAAGTTGAATCAATAATGAGATAATTGAAAAATGTCCTTATAGACGCTCAATTCTACAAAATTCTTCTAGTTTCTGGTTTCATAAGTATCAAAATGTAAATAAGAAATATTGGCGGAAAATATTCTTCGAGAATTTTTCTAGCATGAACTAATATATAAACAATATAGAACACAAAAATAATTTCTTTAAAAAAGAAAAAATTAACTAGTCAAAGTAGATAAAATTAGATAATTTTTTTAAAAAAATTGGGGGAAATTTGTTTGGTTACAGCTATTTTAAGTTTTGAATGTAATCTAAAATTTTACAAACAAAATTTATCCTTATAAATGATTTTTGATTAAATTTTAAACACACACAAAAATAGACAATTTGATAATAAAAAAAAAATTGATGAGAGAAGTATACACGTATTTGTCTTCCGCTTTACTATATGAATACATTGGCAGAAATCATAAATAAAAAGAAACATTTTAAATCTGCATATCGTTTGGCATACTAATTTAAATTCTATTTTAACTAAAATTAAAAAAAAGAAAGAAAGAAAATAGGAAGGGGAGGGGAGTTATAGCTGTATTCTTAGAATTTCATTTAAAGCATTCAAAAATGGAAGTTTTGATAAAAGCCATAATTTACAATTGTTTAAATTTCATCTTACAGAATGTGAACAAGAATAACCAAAAGGTAAATTTGATGCCTATTTTCTCTATATATTTAGATTAATGTAATTATGTTTTTAAACAGTTTATGATATACAACAAAACCATGAAAATATAAATTTTTCATAAACAGAAAGCAGTTTTTCCCACATACACAAAAGCATAATTTGTTTCAAAAAAAATACTACAATGTGTAAAATGTTATTACAGTTTCAAATATACATTTAAAAGTTATGAGAATACTTTGGGGAAATATGTTAAACCAGTTTTCAGAAATATTTTGAAGTCACGTATTTTTCATAAATTTCTCACATTTATACAAGACAAAACCATTCTATTTTGCTTGGGTTTTGCTGTTTTTATATACTACATAAGTGAGTATAACAGCAGCTTTTAAATATTTAATCATTGATCATATTTGAAAAATGTAAAAGCCAGTCAAAATACTGTAGCAAAATCAGGAATGATCGTAAATAAAAGTTGCTTCAATTGATCATAAGTTACATTTCTTAACTGAAAATTATACAGCTTTCTTTTTTCTGTTCAATAATGATAAGTATTTAATTTCGGTAGAATAGGAGTAAAAAGAATAATCAAAATTGCCTTTTTACAAAAACAGGACCCATATTTATAAATGTACTATGTTGTCTAGCAATGAATTCTCGGAATTTAAAAGTGGAAAAAACTCATAAGCATTCTCACCCATTTCTTATAAAGATTCAAATAAAAAGTACAACTTATTTTGGGGTATTGGAAAACGAAAAACATATATTTTACTTAATTTCCTGTATTCATTTCAAGTAATACGATTCCAAATATTTTATTCCAAAAAAATAAAGTATAAGCACCTAATGGAATGCATCTTGTAGATTTTCTAGATTTCTTCATAGCTATTTGAAGATTTTTGTTAAAAATAAAAGTTATTTTCATAACCATGCATTATGAATTAACATAGATTTACGTGTTTTACTTGTTTGATTTAGTTATGAAATTCTTTATATTCTCAGAGCTTGCTGTTTTTATTAAAACAGATGCGAGAGAGAGAATCCCAATAATACACAACTTAATATTTCTCTAAAAAAATACATATCACAGTAGTAAGTTTTTCCAAATGTACTTACAGGTACACAAGAACTGTTAAATTTTAATTTTCATAAATTAAATATTTTTAGAATTGTATTAAAATTCAAAAAAAAAAAAAAAGAAGTTAAATTGAGAAGTGAAAAAAATTAAGGTTGCATATATTTATAAAAAATAATAGTCGTGAAGTTGAACAATACGAATTTCTAATTTAAACAAGTTGAAGTAGAGGTCTAAAAGCGAAGCATGGACGTGTAATTTGAAATGTATAATTAAATAAAATAAAATAAAAATAACGTTGAATTTTTTTAAAAAAA
>BMAV01006863.1:198917-223679 GCA_019973955.1 Trichonephila inaurata madagascariensis
AAAAAATTGTGTTATTATTTATTTTTTTAAAAGTTTTTTTTTTTTAACTAATGGTAGGAAATTAAAGCATTAAATTTAAGATACACAATGAGTTAGGACAATTACCACCAATCTAAGAAAGTAATTCTTAATTCTGAAAATTTGTAAAATATTAATTTAAATCCTTAAAATTATTTTGCATAAGCACTATAGAAAATTACCTCTTTCTATCCTCGCAAATAATTAAATGCGGCATATTTAAAAATAAGTATCCTTTTTTTTCAATGCATGGTACTTCCAAAAACTTTTTATAAATACTGAAAAAAAAATGCATCAAAATCATTACAATAATTTTAAATATCTCTAAAAAAGGTTAAAAGGCACGAGAAAATAATTTTAATCATTGAGAGAAAACTTAGAAATTTTAAATAGGTAAAAAAATATTTAAGCGTTGAGAAAATTTTTAAAAAAATTAAGCAACGGGAAAATACGCTCTTATTTACTCATACGAAAATTCCTATCTTACGAAATTTAATAGATTAACTCATTTGAAAAATATCTGCTAAATACAAACAACGTGTTTCTTTGTATACTTGAAATCAATTCTACGTTAAAATGCAACTAAAAACGTAACCTATGTTTTGATCCGAGCGCGTCTGAAAATCTTCCCATAATCCCGTTCTGTCGCAGCCGCTGAACCACTCAGAAACCACGTGCCCGGCGGCATCCAAAGGCGTGGCCAAGTGAGGACGCTCACCAATCAAAAAGCCGGCAACTCACCTGATCATGGAACGATGCAATGTAGCGGATATGGACCAATCTAATATCGTTGAGGGAAGCTGCGTGTAATTAGCTTTTAATTACATATTATATCATTCTTAATTATGAGTATTTAATAATAAGGAAAGCTTTTTATTAATTTTAGGGAGTTTCTTTCATCTTTTCAGCGTAATATGGGTTAAAAATCTTTCCTTAACGAAAATGTCAAGATCTGGAGTAGAGAGTATATGATATGATCGTGACGTACTTCCTCCTATACGGCTGAGGAAAAAGGCGAAGTGTGCCTAAGGCCATCTACACGTTTTAAAAACCAGCTAACTCGAACGGTATGGAACGCCCAAGGCGATTATCTTACGCGGGATTGGTGAAGCCACCTCAACAAAAATCACGAAGAATATCCGACGCTGGTCAGAGTGGCATTTATTCTCACCCTGCTTGTATGACATTTAAGAGCGGTACTTCAGACATATCCGAAACAGTGCCCGCAATGATGCACGACTCTAGGTACGAATTGAATAACCTGAACAGACCGACACGTCGTACTAGCCGGCCCAGCCGAGATGATAGTTTTACATGTTCTCAACAATCAGTCCTCAGTGCTATGGACAGATTTGTTAAATCTGTGAACAACATGGATTCCACAGTGTTGGTGCCTTCTCGTCTCCAAGACATGGATGTTATCAACGAAAACAGTAAGTTTAGTAAATGCTTGCCTCCTGGCCTTAATAACACTGATGTATATAGATTCTACAATATGCTTAAGGACGTGAAAAACGAATTGTTGTGGGGTCCCACCTCCTCCGTTGGACCGTCACCTATTCTACCCAGCAGCGGTAGATCATCTCCAAGTAGCACTACTCGAGTTATGAAGCACATTCGCCAACCATCGGATGATAGTTTGGGCAGCACAGGTTTTCCGTCGGATCAGGAGACTGACAGTGATATCGAAAGTGTTGTGACAGATAGGGACAGCATGGACGAACATTCCTCTACTATGCCTTCCGAAAATCATCTAGCCAGTGCTTTCCGACACCATTTACTGGGACTGCATACTATTTTGCATGAACTTGCCGATTCTGCAGACTATTTGTCTTCCAGATATCAAGAAGAAATAGAAACTTTATCTTCGTAACCAATAAATAAGTGTAAATTTGTAAAAACTTTTTTTTCTCTTGGAGCCTATATTTTGCAGGTAGGGGCCATCTCCTCAGCCAGTTCTTTGTGATAACAGTTCTGTTCGTTGTTAATAGAAACTTGGAAGCAAAAGGACTGCTGAATTGTGATCGCCTCCGAAAAGCATCTGTATGTGTCGAACTGTATAAAATGCAAGGTAAAATATCCCAGCTTCAACCCGCATAAAATTGCCATGTAAGGAACAAAGCTGTATTTTTTCAGTTCTAAGTGCTTATTTTGTTTTTGCAAGAATGCACTAAATAGCCATGACAAAGTATATAGTTCGACAACAAAGTTTTTCTGATAAATATATTCTATTCTAACCGGTGTTACAAAAATGTGTTTTTATTCTTTTTTTAGTATTTAAAATTGTTTACAACTGTATATATATTTGACAGGTATATCCTTCTCAAGCAATTAATTAACTTGGAGGTGTAACCTTTTTCAAATTTATATTTTGTAAATTAAATTGCTTCAATTCTATTAGTCATTATTTATTATGTGTTATTCTTTATATTTTTTTTTCTAAATTTCTCAAAAATATGAAATTATCAGAAAAAAAAGTCCTGTGAATTGCTCTAAATTCAAGACCTAGTCCTTATTTGCCTATAATTGACATTCCTAGCTTTTCATACTTGTATGTTTTAGTAGTGTATTTATTTTTGGTATTGTATAGTATGTATTCGTCAAAGATGTCTATTTTTTTTTTTTGCATCTGGCTTCTTTTGCTAGTTAAACGCATTTCTCTTGTAATAGTTTTAACATTTGTGTGAAGGGCATTATTGAATTTCAACATTGATCTTGTATTTTAAATGCACATATCCATGGCAGTTAGCAAAAATTTTAAAGAGCAAGTACCGAATTGCAAGATTTTCATAAGCATAGTTCTGACTGAATTTGTTCTGCATTCCTGATCTTCATTAGTTTAAATGCTTTTAGATTTTTTACTAAGGTTTTTTAATATTATTTTTTTTGTGTGCGTGTGTGTTGAATTTACAACTTAATTGGTGTAAGACAAAAAAATTCTTATAGTTAGTAAGTTGGCGGGGAAAAAAGATTTGAAATGAGTTAAAACACCAAAATTTTTTAAAAAAAGAATTTGATTTTAAAATTTTTAAACTAATATGTATAAATTTCGTTAAATATTTAATTTAATCACTAATCTAAACAATCCAAAATTAACTTTTAAAAATGTTTTTAAGTCGATGCTTTTGTGTCTTGTATTTTGTCATCATGTTAACTATATATTGGAGTTAAATTTGTTTCCTCAAGAATAAGTTCAGTTTTTTGGCCTGCAGCTGCAAGAATATTGTTATGTGTTATATAAATGGACTAATACAAGCTAATTTTGTATTTATTTTTTATACATAGTATCAAATTCTCTATTTCAAGATGTTGACTTTTAATATGTGCAATATACATCCAGTTATCAAGTTTATAAGAAAAATATTTTGGTTCATTTTTCATCTTGTTAATTGTCATAATTTTTTTAAATATCATATTACATTTCTGTTGACTTGTAAAAAGTTAAATAGCCAATGAATTTGCAAAATTTGCTGAAGCATGATTTGTCTAATGGGTCGATTGCATATCTTCTAATAATCATGCAATCCAGCATGACCTGTAACACGTGAACTAAGGTATAAAAACTGCCATGTTTGTTACCAAAACTACTTAGTATAATAAGATATTTAAGCTTTAGACATTGCATGCCAAACATCATCAACCAAAGATCATGATTCTGCATACTGAACTGTTGTTAGTATTTAAAGGATGTTTGTATATCTCTGATAATCTAACTAATAAAATTAAACCTGTTGATAAATGTTTTGTGATTTATTTTTTAGATTAAGTTTTTTTCTTGTATGGGGAGGGGGCAAGAGATATCTTGTCATGCTCCTAGGTTTTTGCGTAATGGTACTTTAATGGTTACGAATGAAGATTAATACATTGATAATATTTTATTGGGTCATTGTGTATGAATTGTAAAAAGTATACACCAACAAAATAACTGAGCATTTTTAAAGATGAATTTTTCAAAAATAAGCAATAGAAAATGTGTATTTAAAAAAAAGTTTTCTTCTATAGAAAGTTTTGATATATTTAAGTGCCTAATTTTAAATATTTTCTAGATATATGTGCTAACATGATAGTTTAAACCGCTTTGGGTAAAGGTGGATGTGTTTTAATAATATGTTTGAGTTTTTTCTTCTAAAGACACATTAAAACCAAATCTATTTTAATATTTAATGTTTGAATAAAATTTTCATATTAATGGTATTTCTGATGGTGAGGGAAAAGTGTATTATATGTTGTTTTTTTTTAAAAGGAAAAGGTGTTAATTTTATGCGAATGACCTTTATAAAATTCAAATATAAATGTGTGATATAATCTTAATATATTAAATTTATACAAGTAAAAAAAATAATATAAAATTTTCTTTTAAACTAATTAGAATTTATATTTTCCGTTATAATTGGAATTATCAATACCTGATTTACAAAATGTTTTAGATTTGCTCATCCTTGTATCGAAGCAAGATGAACTATGACCTGAACTGTAAACGAGAGCTGCAAGAAAAACTTATAATTAATAGCAAAATTTCTCTGATAAAGTACTTCTATAAATATACTTAAAGTGAAGTTTATCGTTTATTTGAAGTAGAAAATCTAATTGTTTTATTTTGTTGATGAAGAAAAGGAATTTATTTTATCTTTCTATTGATCATTATTAATTCTTGGAATATAAACAAGGAAATGGGAAGTTTACAGATATTTTTACTGTGGATATATATGTATATATAATCAAAATTTTAAGTATTAGCTTGGACTTGGAAGAATTTAGCATCGATACATTAATGGAAATATAAAAATGTATTGTAATTTTAAATTATTTTTGAGAAAAGAATGAATGTACATTTAATCTACGAAACAGGAGGTTATGAAATGTGTATTTTTAACAATTGAAATGGACATGATTGCAGTATTAGATTTGTAACTTCTAAATAATAAATACTAAAAGATTAAAGGTTTTTAAATGAATTTTATCATTTAAATGTGATATATCTATCAGTCTAACTATATGAAATCTTATTTATTAAAATCTCAAATTATTGTATTGGATGATATATATATATATACATATTTCATTTATGTAATACAAATTTAAAAAGGGTCGATTCTTCAAATATCCCTGAAGAATCAACATAATTATTTTACTTTGTGTAGTAGAATATGTAATGTTTTTAAGCTTCATGGTAACCACTATAATACTCGTATCAGGGGCGTAGCTACCGCCATATCAATGATACAAGACTCCAGCATGTGCAACTACAGTCCCACTAACAGGGTTCCCATGTGTAAAAAAAGGGCCACGAAGAAATTTTGATATAGGTCCCCCTTGAAGCTTGGCTACACTAGTGACTTGTATATATTTAATCTAAAATTTTAATTAAAATTATGTGATGTGTATTTTATAATAAAGTAAAAATAATAATAAATGTATAATAACATATTACTTTCAACTTGAAATTTTAGTCATTAAAAAGATTTTCCACTCTTTGTTTCTTGCATTAAAAATTTAACTATTTTGTGTTTAATAATCGTCACACAAAAGTATTTCGCTAACAAGGCATTTATTATACATTTATTACATTTCTTAAATTAAATTTATTTTGAAAAATAGGTCTCTGGTTATTACAAGAATATTTTGTTTCACAATGAGCTTGAAATAATTACTTTCATTAAGCCCAAAACTGTTTATAACAAATCCCCAAAAAAGTGAAGATAATGTATTTTAGATTTTGAAATTTAACTACATTTGAGGTATATACTACAACTTATAATAGGCAAGTTAGAATTGGTAAGTTTATTTTAAAATTATATTTTTAAATACAGCTTTCAGAATTGAAAAAAAAATTAAAACAATTTAAATATTTAATTTTAAAGTTTTAAAAAAGATATTCATTTTTAGATACTAAATGTTGACAGATGGTATTACAGAATTTCTGGTATATGGCTGTAAAATATGAGAATTGAGATATGTTATAAAATATATAGAGAATAGACCAGCAGAAATTCTCTCTCAGCTCATGACCTAGACTTCACACAGAAATTGGAATCTTTACATAGTACATCAATTAAGAATAACCTTGTACTTAATACTAGAAAATATCAATAACGCTTCGTTCCATTTCTTAAGTCAAGCGGGAAAGAGTATTGAGGGCTGGACTGGAACATCCGTTGCTGCAGCAACAATTTACAAAAATAGTTACAAGCCGCTGGCTGTTTGCCCATCCTTCCTTGTATAGAAAGAAAAATCATTTGGCACTTTTTTTTGGACAAGCGGCGGGATCGGGATTGGCAACTTGGCGACAAAAAAAAAAAAAGTGAGGGAAAAAAATGGGCGTGCTTCAAACATTTCTTCCCTGCTTTACGTGGGTCTGTTAAAATTCGGCGGGTCAAGTTTCTCTTTAGTTGTGCTGCAAAAATAGTTTCATATCGCAGGATATGCAAAGTATATATAATTCCAATGATTTTGCGCAAAAACATGTAGTCTTTTCTTGAATTCATACTAAAATAAAAAAAAAAATATATAAAGGCAATTATTACTTTTTGTATACTAGGACTCTTTAAGTTTTGTGCTTATTGAATAATAACATCTTTTAGATCATTTTGGAGAGTTCAAATATATTAAATTATATTTGGTTAAATTAGAAGCATATATATTTATTTCTAAGGTAAAAACAGGTAGAACACATAAGCGAATTGCACTATTTTTTTCTTATAAAATGACATTCCAACATTGATGGAGCACTCTGACTTTTCTATATTTTTTTGGAAAAAAAGAAAACGGCATATTTTATTATATTCCTAATTTCTGTCCGAATAATTTTTTTTTCTTCTCTGTTTAAAATGTGTTTCATCATTCCGTCTTTTTCTGTACTTCTCGATAGATTTTTCTCATTAAATGTTTATACAGTGCGTCTCAAACTTGCCGTATTTGCGACCTAATTTTCAATCATAATTTTAATCGCGACCCCCCATTTAACAACAATGTAGTGAATGTAATAATATAATGTACTTAGACGCTAAAGCTACAATACAACCTTAATTATACATCGTGCAAATTTTGTGTACTAAAAGATATTTTAAATGGGTAATTTTTTTAAAAAAATTTTCGACTTTTTGATATGCTTGCTCTTTCCACATAATGTTATCACCGCCCCCTAGGGGGGGGGAGCGCCCCACAGTTTGAGAATCGCTGTGGTAATGGGAAAAATTGCGTTTGACAAACAATACAGCCATTTTCATTCACGTTTCATCTCTCTCATTTTAGCCTTGTAATTTTTTTTTGTTGTTGTTGTTTTTTGCTTCAAAAAGCGTAATTTAAAGGTGTAATCAGAACATCTGAAATAATAAAAAGTCAATTGTTCGAGAATAGTCGGTTTTATTTAACACACACGTACAATTTATATGAGAGATATATTTTTAAATCAATTGCATTGAAAATTTCACTCGAAAAATATTTACAGAACCTAGTCCTGAAAGCTCGCAATTTTTATTCAAAAAGTATAATAATTAAGAATTAACGTACAGCCGAACCTTCATATTACGAACCTCTGTATTGCGAATTTTTCTATACAGCGAACTTTTTCCTGGAACCAAAAATATGTCATGATTTTTTCTTCGTAAAATAACCTCCCTACAGCGAAGTGCACTTTCTATGTAACGAACTTGGATCGCTTGGGATTCAATTTTTTTCTCTGCATTTTTTAAGTATTTCTAGACATTTCAAGTACTCTCTGAACACATTCTATGGCGGTCGTAAATCTTGAACTGGTTTTATTAGGTGCCTAACTCACCGAGAGCAATAGAATTCTGGGCGTCTCATCCAAGAAGTGCAACCCTTTACCCCCACTGTCCAGTTCGCTGCAAACATCTTTGATATCCCCTTTCATCCTTAGTGGAGTTTTCTCTTGTCCATCTTTGAACTAGTCTCCATTCGTTTGTAGTGTTGATCTGTCTTAATGGTAACTTCGTTTGTTGTAGCTCGAAAACGTCAAAACGTAAGAGCTTGAGCATCAAAGAAAAAATGAAAAAAAATTAATGCTTTAGGAAGTGGATAAACGCGTCAAGACACTTTCCTTGCAGTTTTTCTCTTTCTTTTCTTTTCTTTTTGATGGGTAAAATATATCAAATAAACATATATAAATTTTTACAAAAAGATGTGAATAATTACTCTTTTTTATTATATAGTGTTTATGATTTTAAAATTTATTTTATGTGGGCTCTAAAGTATATTTGAAGATGAACCTCTATATAACAAATTTTCCATATAACGATTTTTTTTTCGGGATTTAGCAACTTGTTAAATAGAGGTCCGACTGTATATTTGTACTAACAAATAACTTTTTAATTTGTATATAGTTATTCTTTACCGTTAACTCAACTCGCCAGACTTTATCAACGTGGTCGCAGAGACTTTTTTTTTTTTTGTTTTTTAAATTTGAAAGTGGGCTGGAGTTTGTGAGGTTCAGGCTGTTTGAGACACTGAATGAAGACAATCTTTAGTAGCAAAAATTGCTTTTCATGTGCATAAATAAATTATTTTTAAGAAGTGTAAAATGAAACTGAAATCTGGTAACGCTTAATTAATTTAAATGTAAATTGGATGTAATTAGTATCGTTCTCTCTTCAAAATGATGATAGTTTTTATTATCATTGTGCAAATATTGGCGAAAGTTATCAAAATCGTTACTTTTAACTGTGAGAGCCTGTTCTCTCTGTCTTTTAATGATGCTAATCTTTTTAATGAAACATGCATTACATAATTGAGATTTCCGAATGATGCTAATAGCTTCTATTAATTTTCCACCTTCTTCGATTCATCAACATTGATTTTATTCATCAGCTTTTTAAAATAAGGGAAGGTAGGTGTGAAAAATAAATAATTTAAGTATTTGTATATTTAAGTGAAAATTCATAAATTTATGTCCCCCCCCCTTGCCCCAAAATAAAACCAAATGGAAAGTTCATATATTCATGAAGAATATTTAAATTTCTTAAAATTGCCCGGCAAAAATGTTCTATTTTGCTGTAAGA
The DNA here is from genome assembly GCA_019973955.1 of Trichonephila inaurata madagascariensis. Taxonomy (NCBI): domain Eukaryota; kingdom Metazoa; phylum Arthropoda; class Arachnida; order Araneae; family Nephilidae; genus Trichonephila; species Trichonephila inaurata. The sequence continues at coordinate 207,953 of BMAV01006863.1, forward strand.
GTTTGTCGAAAATTCGTTTATTTAAGATCTGAAATGATAAATTCATTCCCAAGGTATTAGTTAGATTCTTTGTGAATGAAAATCTATTTCACATTTTATCTTTTATTTTGTGTTTGCCTGACCCAGAGTTATATATTTTACATTTTTTCAATGACTGTTTCCTTTAGTATACTGATAAAAACACACCTAAGTTAGTTTTCATAAGCTTCAAATTGAAAATCAAAAAAATATTTGAAATATTAAAATAAAACCCGACTTCACACTTAAAAATAGGTAGGTGAAAAAAATAAAAAAAGAATTAGGAACACTCTCCGATTAAGAAGTGTTCTGCAAATCTCTTGAAGACAATTCTAATTTTTGTCTGTCGGAATTGGCAACAATCCAAGCTGCTCGTAGCAGACTTCTAGGAACTGTTTGTGTTATGACCTTTGTTTTCATTCTATGTTTACGTTGATAGAGTTGATTAATAAGATTTGGCAAGGTAGTGATCGTATCAAATCTCTTCTTTCAGAAACGTTTGCTCGGTATATAATTCCGGTAAATTAATATCTAGTTACCCCTTTCATAAATAGTTTTCGCATTTTAGAATATCTTAGGTATGTTAATAAAATTTCTAAACATGCACTTTTAATTTTTTTCTTTTATTCAAATGATTTTGATCCGTTAATATCTACATAAAAAAAAATCTATAAATAATTTAAGCCTAAAAATAACGATCGTAATTATTGAACATAATTTTATAGTTTCACCTTTCACCTAGCTTTATCACAGCTTATATTTTAAATTATTCAATTCTAACTTAACATTCACTTAATCGAAACTTATCTTGTTATAGATTTTGTCATTAAATAATAGTTGAGGGTCAGTTGTATCTGTATTTGTTTGTAAATTGTGACAAGGTTGTTATATTACTTAAATGTCCAAATTGTCTAAAAAAAAAATTTCTCATTCATTTTATAAAACATTATAATTTGTTTGAATTTTTTGAATATTTAACAACTAATCTATGATGATGCATAAAATATAATCCAAATTACAATTCTACGTGTTCATATAAGAGGAAATGGAATAGATTGCATGATTAGAAGGTTGAGAATAGTAAAGGTTGGTTAATATTTCGAAAGAAAAAAGAAATATACAAATGATTTTGGAAAAGCTTAATATAAAATAAATTATAGTTTTAAAAATCTAAAAAACACGTTTTTATGGTTAATAGAACTAAAAATTAAAAAAATAATAATTCTTAAAAGAAAAATAAAAAGATTTACGAGAAAGATAATGTCATTGAGGTAAAAGCGTGGGGTGCTCTCTATATCTCAATTGCTATAATTTCTTATTAGTTTTCTATTCCGAAATGCTGAGTTAATGTAAAAATTTAGTACAAAGCACACACACACCCCGCACACTTTTACCACAATGACATCAATTTTCTCGTAAATCATTTTCTTCTTATATTAAGAATTATTTTTTTACTTTTTAGTTCGATTAACCATAAAAACGTGTTTATTTTTGTTGTTTTTTTTAGTTTTTTTAAACTATAATTTATTTTTCATTTTTTAGTTCGATCTACAGTAAAAGCATGTATTTTTAGTTTTTTAAGCTATCATTTATTCATACACTTTTTTTTTTTTAATTTTTGACCCCCGCCCCAAAAAGTTTGCCCATTTTCTTTTTTAAAAAAATTTTTTTTTTTTTTTCCCCATGCCCGGGTCTTTTTTTTTTTTTATTTCTATTTTCAGAAAGATTGGAGAATTGTTTATATTATGATAAGAAATTGCTGACGCAAAAAAAAGTTTTCTCTTTTAGGGTTACTCTTAATCTTTTAGTTGCCAAATCTGGAAATGGGATATAGAATTGGTCGCCAAATCTGGCAATGGTATATGGAATTAGTCGCCAAATCTGGAAACAGTATAATGAATTAGTCGCCAAATCTGAAAATCGTTATTCCTGATGATCCTGTCAGGACAATGGAATAAAATTATGAAATTTTTGTATTGTCATCGGTCCTTGATAAGTGTGCAAAATTTCGAAATAATCTGACATCTTAAAGTTGGTATAAATCGAGTTCAAAGATTCCGTTACATGCAAGTGGAATTTATAAAAGCGTGTTAATAAAACAGATTACAAGAACGTTATATGTTCGAAATGGTTGCGATTTTGCCTTCAAACAGTCCAATTTATATTATTTCCTTCATTTCATGCCCTCATACTGATACTGATTTAATGGTTTAGATTTGTTTCTAGAATATTAAGAAGTGTTAGCATTTGATGCCTTGGGCAGTGGAAAAGCAATTAAGTTGATTGAAACCTAGGATGGGAAACGTGTCATGAGTACAATAATCTTTCCAACAATGAATCTTATCGAGATGGAAACTGACTTTCACAGTCCAATCATTTAAGGTTTGTCGCGATTAGCAGATTCGGAGCTGAATGTCGTTATATCTTTTTATCCTTCTCCATTAATGACATTTTTTAATTTCATTTTTTTTTCCTGCATAAATAAAATCAGTACGAAACAAGATAAGATTTTTTACTTCTTTTTATAGATTTTAATGCTCTGTTTTCAATGAAACTTATATTACAATGGAACAAAACTGTAGTTGTTCATACATCACTGAGTTTCAATAATATTTTTGAAAACAGGTAATTTGATTTATTATTACAGGTAATTTGATTTATTATTTATTATTTATTTTTTAATGTATATGTACTCGAACACTATTTCTTGGCATTATAATATTAAGAAGGAAAGTATTTACCAGCTTAAAAATATAAATTGGAACTTAATTTGATTAAATGTACATTAACAATATTTTAAACGAATTGAATTAAAATAATTGAAATTTTCATTTATGAACAACTAGCCGTTATAGCTTCATTGGGTATTTCATGATGTTATATGAATATATACTGTTTATATTAATTATTGACATCGTAGCATTAAGAATTCGATTCCTTTACTCTATCGTTGGCCCCCCCCCCAGGTGGATTTCCACAAAACACAATTTTGATGTATCTTTACTCAATAAAATAAACATGCTTGCCAAATTTCAAGTCTAATTTTTTTATCAATAAGATCCAGTAACCACCTTTGAAAGTCGCTTTCTGTGCGACCCATTCGACTCAACAACGGAGACATACATACCAAATTTCATTACTGTAGAAGTTCGAAAATGGGTATTTTTTTACTAATACGCCGCAAAAGACTCCTTCTTTCCCATAGGAGTCGATTTCCGTAAAACCTTTCTTAGCGAATTTCCACTCAACCAAAGTAACATGCATACAGAATTTCATAACAGAAAGTAGTAGTTCGATAACGAAATTTTTTTTATAAACAAGTCCCAACAACNCCCCCCCCCATGTTAATCAATTTCAGTAAAATCCGTTCTTAGTAGAATATATATATATATATATATATATATATAAAGAAAAAACATGCCAACAAAATTTCACGTTTGAACGTCTAAAAGTTTAAAAACGGTAATATTTATCTGTAACTTCCCTTAAGCCCTCGCAACGACCTTTCGGGTCGACTTTAATAACGGATGTAGAAAACTTTTGGAACGGAAACTTTTTGTAGCGGATCTCTACTCCATGAAAAGAACGGGCCTACCAAGTTTCTAGCACGTAGGTCTACTAGTTCAAAAACGGAAATATTTATTTATGAATCCCTTAAGCCTTCGCGACACCCCTTGGGGTTCAATTTAAGTAAAACCCCTTGAGCAGCGAATCCCAACTTAATAAACGGAACAGGCCTACCAAATTTCGAGTTTGTGTGTCCAATAGTTCAAAAACTCGAATATTTATCTATAACACCACTTAAGTCTCCGCAACGCCCCTTTGGATTTATTTTTCGCCAAACCTTCTTTTGTAGCAGACCTCTAATCCTCGAAAGGAACAGGCCCAACAAATTTCAAGTTCGTAAATCTAATAGTTCAAAAACGGGAATATATATCCCTAACGCCCCTTAAGCCCCCTACAACGCCCTTTAGGTGTCAATTTTACTCATAAACCTTCGCAGGCATGCGTCCAACCATTCTCCAAAGTTTCATCGCAATCGGATGAACGGTTTAGGAAGGCATAAGAGACATATGCAGACACACACAAGCATGCATATATAGATATAGATAAATGTGTTTTTTACAATTAAAGATATCAATACTCATTTCCTTTTGTTTTGGATTATTATTTGAACATCGTCTTTTTGTTGTTGTTGTGATTACCCTAACCAAGAGATCATGGTCGCGAACTCGTGATCGGTATTGTTTTTGTCAAGTCTTCGGTTTGAATCTTAATACCACTTAAAACCTGTTGTTTACAAGGGCTGATATACATTAAATTGATAGAGGCTAAGAGTCCTCACTTTGGCGTGGTGTGGAAGTTCAGAGAGTGAGGTGTGAGCTAGTTGTCCTTTTCGTCATTTGACCACGATTTAAAATTAGAGATCCCATAACAATAGCTCTCGTGTTAATTCTAAGTGCAATTGATTACATTTATAAATAAAATAATAATATAATAATATTGATAAATAATAAATAAAATTTTATGAATTTAATGTGCTGCAAATACCTTGTATTGGATAAAAAGTGAAATAAAAAGTTAAGTAATCAAATCATTTGCTGCTGTTGTTAAAGACTTAAGAAAATTCTTGTTTTGAAAAAGAAGTAATTTTGGCTTTTCATACATGCAAATGTATACAAAATTATAAAAAAAATTGATGTAAAATTTAATGTACATTTTATGTTTATGTACAAAAATCTTTGATTTGATGCTTTTCAAAATTTTCTTCGGTAGCCCCCCAATGTATATGCATTATGTGAAACAGGTTTTGAGTTAAAACACCACAAAAGGCTTAAAAAATTTTATAAAAATTTTAAGTGATTTTAAAATGCTACACGACCTACAATAATTGACTTACAAATAGGAAATTTGATCTGAAAATACGTTGAACTATTCGTGACAAAAGTTGGTGTGGGGTTTGGGATATAACACGATTGATATTTGTAAAATACATTTTATTTTTTATGAATGCTGAATGTGATAATTCTTAAAAAATATATATATATTCTAAATTCAATTAATTTTTAACACCATTCTATAAGCTTCAATGTCACGAAATCTGTGTGAACTCAATATTTACCCGCTTTAAAAGGTCAGATTAATTTGGAATTTTGTTCACTTGTCCAGGACCGTTGACAATTCAATAATTTAATAATTTTGTTCCATTATCCTGATCAGGATTAAAGATTTCCCATTTTCAGATCTCATCCCGCATCTGGCGAGCAATTTCAGATCCCATTTCCAGATTTGGTGACTAATTCCAGATTTGACGACTAAAACATTAAGTTACAACTTAGTTCGATTAACTATAAAAGCGTGTTTTTTAGTTTTTTTTAAACTATAATTTTTTTAAAAACTAAATATTGCTTTGATTCAAAAATGCTTACGAAAATTTATTGCATTTATAACTGTAGCTGGAAAAAATATTAAAGCATTTAGCTCAGTAAAAAGAAAGCCCTACCATTTTAAGGCCGTCTTCAGCTGTCTGTTATAAAGACCCGCCATGTAGGGGAGCGATGTACGTTAAATCTGTCGAGAGCTCAAACGTCCTCCCATTGGTGTGGTAGTTAGGAGGGGAGGGGGCAGCTCAGGTGTCGTCCATGTCACTTGACCAGTGTTCAAAATTACGTGGTTCGTCGCCAAAAGCCCTCGTGTAGCTGAACAGTGCGAAGCTAATATTCTCTCATTCACTCGGCTAATGTTAAAGAATAGAAATCGAATTCGGAATATTTTTTCAGGAAAAAAGTACTTCAACATTTAATATTACTATATTCTGGGTTCACTATCCTGTACTTGCCTTATCATATTACTCATTTTTGTCCGAGTTGACATATTTTTTCTTTTATAAAATGTATTTCGCATTTTTTCTCCTATACTGTAATGCTAAATGAGCTATCCCTTTACATATTAAGAGGAAAAATTAATTATATTTACGGAATATTTTGAAATTTTAAAAACACTCTATTATAAACAAAGGTATGAGTTACAATGAAACAAATTTTCATGATTATAGAGGCATTTTTCTGTTCGAAAATGTGCTCTGCGTTTAGTTCAAACTCTTGTAGATTTGGCGAAAACAGCCTTAAAAGAAGACAAACTCGTTACTTTTTTTTCTTTGAGATAAATCAGTTTAAAGTTTTTATTTGCCATTAGGATGTGAATAAAAACGAACATAAAAGTTATCATGATTGTAGGTTTTTTAAACATAGAGCTTTGAAATTTTGGAAGATTATAGGAAATCATTTAGGCTATAAAAAAATAATAATTAAAATTTTTGATCGATTTTTGTCAATTGAATCGTACTGTGAGCCCTCTATGTGTTAAACACATAAAGTACTTTTTACAGATAAAGAACACTTATTTAAAATTCAAATTCAAAGAGAGGAAATAATTTGTGTAAATATTTCTTTCTCAAAATTAATTATGTTCGTAATTAGAAAGAAAACATGTCGGCAAATGACGCAGAACAAATCATATTCAATTCGCTTAACTATAAAATGTGTAAATATATGTGCTCTGTTTCAGGAAGAATGTCTGAAACAGTAATAAACTGATCAATAAAATTTTCTAACTCATTTACTTCCGTAATTGTCACTTGTATTCTACAATCTAGACATTTGGCATGCCAATGTGAATTGCTTTCATTGTGAAAGTATTTTAATTAAAAAATAATAATAGATAATGACGCTAAAAAGGTCAGACAACTTTTAATATAATTCATACTGTACTCTTTGACTTATTATTGTTAAAATTATAGCTAACATTCTATTAAAAAAGAAAACACTTTGCAATTTTGAAATAATAATGTGCTTCCATTGTTTAATATACAAAAAAAAAAAAAAAAATGCCAATTTCTCTTCTCTATATGTAATGATAGTTTTATTTCGGTGTGCATTAAGAAGAGAAACTTGGAACTTGTTCAACTATTTCACGAATTTAATGTGCTGCAAATATTTTTTATTAGATGAAAAGAATAACTAAAGAAGTAAAAAAAAAGAAGTAATGACAATTCTTAATATCAAAATCGTTTGGACTTAAAATATGCCAGAAAGAAAGTTAAATCATAAAGGCTTCGATAAAAAATTGGCGGCTTCAAAACTGCAATAAAATTTAGAATAATTTGACCTATTTCATATACTACCCATACATACATAGCTACAGTAGTTCTTGCTGCATATGAATTAATAATTTCATCACTCGATAAAATAAAAAAAAAATTAAAGTTTTACTCTAATGCAATCATATTTATAAAATAATTTTTCTTTTGTTTATTTATTTTAGGAAAATAAAAAATTTATTGCTGGTAGAAGGATGAAAAGCTATCTATTATATAATTAAGTGCAAAAAAATTGCTAAAAGTAATTAATTCGTTAAATTCTGAATTTCTCCCGTTTCATTTTTTCATGTAGTGTATTAAATAATTTGTCTTTTCCAGTAGATGTAAGTGATTGTGTTTCTTTTCTATATTCGGTGCAATTTGCTTTTATTATTCTCACAAAATCTTAAAGACATTTTCATATTACCAGGCAATTCATGAAAAACAATAAAATATAAGTATAAAATTTCTTAAAAATTACGAGATAGTGTTAAATCTTTATTGTGCTGCGCCTTGATTAACTTGTTTACTTGGGGAAGGATTTGGAAGGAAGTTTTTCGGTTTGCTTTCATTCGAGTGCGTTGCTCAATAAATTGTAGAACTTGGCTTCTTTTTTTTTATGCTTTTCTATTTTAAGATTCAAAGCTTTGGCGCTTTTAATTTCTTTATCATGTATCCTTACATGCTTGAAGTGCAGATATGTGTCTTTCAACACTGAATTATTTTCCTCAAAACTTTGATACAATCTGATTGATGTAGAAAAGGAAATTTTTTCATGTTCTATACAAAAATGCCATTCAAATATCCAAGCAAATTTGCAATTCAAACTATTTTTTTTTAAGAAACAGTATCAGTTATCGATTTATTAATCTCTATAATTTAAGCATGTACAGATGACTTTATACTACAACAGCTTATTATTATTTTTAAATAACTTTTTCCGCTGGATAATATTGACAATGATCACCATATTATTCTGACCAAAAGAATTTATATCTATTAAATATACCTAAAAAAGTTTTAATACATTATCTCAATATTTAGTTTAAAAAAAGGTTATATACTGCAAAAGAAAAAAAAAAAGAGATTTAATATTCTCTCTAAATTTCCCTCGCACACACACATATAGTAACAATTTAGTATTTGATTATATATAAATAATCTGAGTCATATAAGCCACACATTTTGCAACACCACCTTACACTTGGGTAGTTAGGGTTATTTTCTGATGTGGCTTTTATATCTAGAATCCATAGAAAATAGTTATTCCTCTTAAAGATTACTTTTGTAATCAAGACTATGTTATTTTGAATTTTACAAGCCTCGAATGAAAAAAATCTATGAATTTGTGTTTTTTATATACATAAAGTAAAGGACGCACACAAATACATATGCAGCAAGAGTGACATATATTTACATTGCACAATTGCGAATAAAATTATTACAAAAGATTTAAAAATGTGTATGTTTCCAAGATTTACTTTTGTATTATAAAAAACATTCCTGAATCTGCCTCTAAATATAATGTCTTACCAGTTTCTCTTTATACGGGTCTTGTTAGCGACGACCGAGGTCCAATTTATGTCATGAAGCTCCTTTTGCTTCTTCAAATACGCTCCCGTGTTCTTAACTGAATTTCCAAGGACATTTTGTACCTCATTTTGTTGCAGTCCTTCACTAAAGTTTTAATCAGTTAATTTCACAGAACTTTTGGATTTATGAGTGATCAAGAAGGGTTTAGGCATTAAGGCAAAGCTGTTCCAAGCCGCTGTTGGGAAAATTCTTCGCACAGAGGGGTTTTTTTTATTTGTGGAGCCGACGAAGATGCTTTGACTGTTGTTTTGAAGAGCTTAAGAAAGGATTCTTGAAGGCTGCTGACTCCTTATCAAAAGGCTTGACAAGTTGTTTGACAAGGTCCAATTTAGTATGAAATTGAAGCATTGAGACGTTTTTTCTTACCGTAGAGAACTCGGCCATCTGGGGCCGCGGTTCCGCCATCTGTAATGCGCATTGGCATCTCTGCTATTTCGAAAACTTGGTAAAATCACTTTGTATAAATCCATTAGAAATCCTATCAATTCGTAGGTTCTGTTGATTTATCATACATGTTCATCATATTTCAGCGCAGCTTGTCAGTGCTCTATGCTGTTGTAATACTCTTTGAAGTGGGTTGCGTGAACCAATGGAAAAAATGAATATGTATTTCTATTGTGAAGAAGCCCGGCCTTAAGACTTCTGGATGAACTGTCAGTAAAGAAGTGTACTCGTATAAACTAATTTAATTTCGATAACTTAAAAAAAAAACCCGTTACATTGTGACAGAAACAGTCCATCTTGTTTCTACAAGAATCTGGAAAGTGTTTGATAACACTTTCTCTGTCTATTATTTGAACAATTTCATTGAATAATTTCCACTGCTACAACCTGGACCCCAAAGTTTCGGTATCGGATTTGCTGACACCATTATTTCTGATTAAGATCGAAAGTTTTTCAACAGAAATCACAAGGGAAATCAGGTGCACATGTTTTACCTTGATCTCCAACAAACATGCCGAAAATATGCTCTGTAATCTTCATACATTTTATGATATGCTTACATAGAGTAATTATTTACCCCATTTCTGCATAAATTGGCCACTTACATAGCAAAATTTGTATGCCCCATATTTGCAGCCTTTTGATAGAATTGCAAACATATTTCCACTTAAAGTGCTAGATCTTAATTTATGACTTTCAGGGTACAAGATTAGCACTATTGTTACCAAAACAGTTCCATTTTAGTTTTATGATGCATGCATTTGTGCAACAGCGTGCAGTATAAAACTATCTTATTTTCGTAATGAGATATAAAATACCTGTATCCGAGAAAATGGTAAATTTTTAATATTATTCCCCTGAAGCAAAAACAAAGTTTAAAGAGAATACTAACTATTTCATGTACTCTTAGAACACAAGAAATTAGGAAATAATTATTATCCAGGAACGAGGAGAAATTTTTTGTTACAAAATGTACTTTAAGTATAATGTATTGCTCATTGTAAATAACTCTTTTATGGCTATTAATGGCAACCGATTAGTTTAGTTAAATTATTTGATAAGTTAGCTAGTCTCTGTTCGTTTTTCGTTTAATTTGATTACTTTGATACATTATTATATGGTTGACAAAGTCTCAGGAATTTATTTAAAGTTCTAATGTTCTTTTACAATAAATATAGACAACTTTTACTATGTCCAGTTGTTAATTTTCGATATTTAGAAACAATTATTTTAAACAGTTTATATGTGTGTTAACTCGTTAAAATCTGATAGTTGTTAATAATATTTTAGCTGCATTTTCTTTTATACTCTTAGGCTACATTTATTTTACAACCTGTTTTTATCACTGATGTAGAGGCGCCATTTTCTCATTCTCTTCAATGTATTGCCGTCAAGAGAAACAGAAACAAATTGTTGAGCGATTTCATGATGAGAAAAATCGTTACAATCATAATCATTTAGTTGAATAGCAACTAAATGTAAATTGTGCTTCCCCCCAAAAGCTAATGAAAGCTTCAGAAAGTTTTTTCTCTCTTGTAGAGTCCAATGAATGAATTTTTTTTAATTGCGTGCAACTTTTCTACTTTCCATCTCAAGACATTGTTAAACGAGTCAATCAAAACAATCAAACGAAAATTCCAGTCTGTTATTATTGTCCAACAGACAGGTTTGAATTTCTTTATTAGTGCCTATTTACTTCCTTGACGTAAGCAAAACTACATTTAAGATTCGAGAAAATTCGAGAACAAATAGCTCTCATTAAAAAAAAAAAGATCTATTTACGTAAATGTGATAAAAATTTTTTTCTTTTTTTGAATAAAAATAATTTTGCTGAATTTTTAATGATCTCGCGAATTTTCTAAAAGTTATTATTTCATTGAAGTCTCGTTTTGTTTGTTGACATTATTTCTTTCTTTATCGTGAACAAAAATGATTATTATCATTTTCGTATCGTAATAGAAACCAGAAAAATTTCCGCAACGGAAAAATAAGCCTATTATTTCTTTTCTATTTTTAATACATAATTTGCGCAAGGATCAAAACGTGATTCTTGATTGAGCTTTTGGTTTCTGAATATCCTGCTTAGAAAAATAAGAAAACGTTATAAGTTATGAATGGAAATACACAAAAATACGTCAGAAATATGTTAATATTATTCATCTTTTAGAATGGAACTCAGCAGAATCAAACCGAATTCACCCAGCTTGGAGAGAAGTTCTCTGATTAATTTTTATAAGTTCGACAAACAGTTTATCTTAATACAATTATGATTCTGTGTCTGAGAGGGCTAATATTTCTTTCTTTCCTTTTTCTTTTAATTCCTACTACTAGCTCACACTCTTTATATAATTTATCTTGGTGGAATTTTCAATCGTTAATAAAATACATTTCAAAGCGCTCAATTGAGCTGAAATTTTATATACATAATTATTTTGGATGACAATACAATAATTTATTTATAATTAATACAAATTAATGGATTAAAATTAATTATTTAAAGAATAAATAACAAGTACAGCCACGTTGGCATCATTTTTGGCGACTTGTGTCAAAACTTGAAAAGGTTTTTTTCTCACATTTTAAAGGACTCATTTTAGCTGAAATTTTCTATACACTACTTTTTGGATAAAAATATAATAATTTAATTATAATTAATTATAATTAATCCACTGAAACTAATTATTTAAAGAATTACAGATTCAGCCACGTTTGTTTCATTTTTAGCGACTTGGGGGTCAAAACTTTAAAAGATTTTTTTCCTCACGTTTTAAAGCATTCAGTTGAACTGAAATTTTATATACATCATTGTTTTGGATGACAATACGATTCTTTAATGATAATTAATAAAAGTTAATTACCACTTAATGTAGTGATTCTGTCATATGTATATACGTATTTATATTAATTGTAACTATTAATAAAAAAATAGCTAAAATAAAATTTTTCTTTGTTGATCTAAGTAGGAATTGACTTAAAATTATTTTTTTTATATTACCTGTTTGTTATTATTATTGTTTTTGTAGTATTAAAAAGCCCCATTAAGGCAGAAAAAACCAGTTGTTAGATTATTTAAATCTCACAACTGTACATTATTATTACCACGATAGCCTAGTAGTTATAGGCATGAATTCATGGCCAGAATGTCATGAGTTCGAGTCCTGATGCTACTGAAGACCCTCTGTTTAGAGGGGGCCGATACACGTTAAATCCGTCGGGGATCAATGTTTTCTCGTCGGTGTGATGTGGTAGTAAGAAGAAATGTGTCCAGCTCAGGTGTTGTCCTCTGACCGAGGTTCAAGATTACGAGGTCCGTCGCCAATAATCCTCGAGTTGCCTTATAGTGTGATGCAAGTAAACACTCACTCACCTTATGGACATCTTTAGTATGTGCCACACAATTGCACCTTTATATTTATGAATCGTCATCATCTTGAATTAGGGTCAGCCTATATAAGCTCATTTCGGGCCCTGGGTGCAGAAGATGTACAGGCCCCCTTGGCACTGACGAATCGAAATTTATATCCAGAAAATCTATTTAGTACAGCTTATCCAGGCCCGGGTCCCTGGGCACTCGCCCCCAAGCGCCCAATTGATAAACTGGCACTGATTAGGGTTCAGACTTATCAAGATTAAAATTGATTATCGGAAGCAGTTTGTGATACCCCCCAGCCCGGGGGTATCATCTCTTCATCCACGCGACCTAGATTTGTTGGAATAAATGATTCATCACCCAAGTTCTCCATAATAAATGTAGTTTATTATTGTCTAAATATATATTGATCAACGCAACACAAGTCTTACTAGAGGGATATAATCAGGAGTGATTCTACGTAATTATAAATTCTAAGTAAATAGCGCCTGGAATCCTAATTACTATCTTTATGAAGAGCTACCCTAAGAATCCTTATCCGCCTTAGACTCCTTAACACACTTAAGTCTGTTCTATAATTACACTTCTATAATTAATATCGTACCAATATCTCACGGCGATTAGCCTCTCAGCTTTCTGTCTTTCTTCTATTCTATTCATCTACTATTATTCTTCCATTCTACTACTATCCAACTTCTGTTTTTCTAACACGCGATTGCTAAAGCTCCAATATATATCTATTAACTAATCTGCATATCGCGGTTTCTTCTTGAGAGGATTGGATTGAAAAAATGCCATTCTTGCCCCAAAGATTCCCCAAGAGGATTAGTAAGAAAATTCAATAAAGCCCCTTCGCAAGTTCTTTAAAATCTAGAAAGTATTCTTCCTTTATAAAAAAATATAAGGGTTGCTTGGAATAGAATATAAATAAAAAGTTAAAAAAAAAAAACCTAGTTTGAAATATGTGTTGAAACTATTTGGAATATTACAGTTTCGGTGATATTTGAAGTGAATTGGAGTGAATACTAACTTCAACACACAAAATCATTCCTTATCATGATCGTATTCCTTTGTACTTACACATTAAAAACCTTATATAATTGAAGAAAATCAGAGGTCATTGCAAGCAATCTCATTAAATTATTGAATGATTTGAACAAATTTTTCCCTCCTTTTCTCTATCAGGTAAATCTTTTTTAATCCAGGAAATATAATTTCAAAAAGATTAGCATGACATTATTTTCTGAGTAATATCCAATTTCATTTTTATCATTATTCTGTTAAATAAAGCTCCTAAATGATCCCTGAATGCACTTAATTTATCTTCACTTCTATGAATTCCTTTTTCCCTCTTTTGTTATGAGATTGAATCAGATTTTGTTCTTAATAAAAAAAAATTACTATCTTTAACAATACCATCATTTTAAATGGTAAATTTCCTTTCAAAATATTTCTATCAAAAACACTGTTCGTATTATTTTAGGAATAATTTTTTTAAATCAAGTTCATAATTAAATAATAAGCTTGCATCAAAGTTACATTACAAAAAATCGTTTTAAGGATGAATAGATCTTTCAGTTGCTGTTAAAAGAATCATAATATTTTAATTCTTAAAAAAAATTTCACTCGGCTAAAGCTCGCAAAGCTTTTGATTTGAGAAACAGAATTTTACGTAAGTGTTGTATATCGAGGCATTAAACAATTCAAAACGTTATGAAATGTTTTATTAAAAAGAAAACTGCACATCTTTTTGTCTATATGCACCCCCTCCTCTTTGGGGTTCCATATTCCTCAAAACGAATCTCTGATAGACAAAAGGAACTTGTTTGCCGAATTTCAAGTATGTAGGCCTAATAGATCAAAAACAGAAATTCCTTTCATTTATAATGGCCGAGTAATCCTCCGTCCTTTGGGTTCGATTTTTGCAAAACCCCGTTCTTGGCGGTTCCCTACTTAATAAAAGAAACATGTTTAACAAACTCCAAGTCTGTAGGTCCAATAGTTCGAAAACGGTACTTTTTGTCTCTAACACTGCCCTCAAACTTCCTTGGGAGTAGGCTTATGCAAAACCCATTCTTATTAGATCTCTACTTAGAAAAAAAAATGGCGTGCAAAATTTTAAATCTGTAGGTGGAATCGTTTCAGATATTTCGTGGTGAGGGAGGAGGTGAGTCAGTTTTTGCCTTTATATGTATAGATGTTATAGTGCATTACTCTCTATAAACACAAGTAACACATCTACGAGTACAGCAGTTATATTTTCTAATAAAAATTTGGTTTACCACAAATAAAATATATACGTATTTATTTACAATACCAAAGATCAGTCTCAAAATAAATCATATTTTAAAAGAAAATCATTGAATCAAATGCTGTGTTACATAGGTTGTAGTGAAAAAAATATACTCTGAAAAAACAATCGAATTGAATATAACATCTAGTGATTAAATCCTGATCTAAATTATATAAAACAAAGGGTGACAACATTACATGGAGCATCACTCGAAGAATGGGAACTCATTTTTGTCATTTTGCCAGTGAAAGACTTGGAACAATGGAGAGAAATAAAGGTTACGCAAAAATTGTTACACAATAAGTACAAACGTAAAAATAAAGCACAAATGAACTTTTAAAGGAGGATTTTCGAATTGTATAATCAGAAACCAATTAATTTTTTTACTCACAAACATTTATTGCTCCAAATTATCACACGGATTATTAAATTAAGAAATCTGCTTTTATATTTTTCAGTCTAGGGCAGTGGTTCTTAAACTGTCTTCCGCAGAGCCTCTCTAGGGAAGGGGTACTCAACCTTTTTTTCGGCCGGGTCACATACATACGTTAGCTATTTCACGCGGGCCGCAAAATGAGAATTAATGAGGTGGGGGGGAGGCTTTAAGACCAAGATAACATAGAAAATTTAAAACGTGGAAATTGATCAAAATATTAAAACTACTATTTTGCTTTTTTTAATTATTATTTTTTATATTATTTATTTTTGTCACTAAATTTTTCTAAATTGGAAGCATTTAATAATCACTCTTTCACAATTTCTACAACAGTAAACTGTTTCATATGATTATCAATAATATAAGAAATTTCAAAGGTTGCCTTTGTTACCGCTGTGATATTACCATTGACAAAACACTTTTTTGCTGTTGTAA
>BMAV01006865.1:0-101089 GCA_019973955.1 Trichonephila inaurata madagascariensis
AAATATCGCGTTTTCAAAAATAATTCATAATTCAACTTTATCAATATCTACTGGAAATTTTATTACGCGTGTCCATTCTACACCGTCAGCAAAACAAGTCAAAAAACGTTGTTCAAAAAATGCCACTTTTCACAAAAAATACTGTTTAGTTACAGTTAAACATAGATATAATCGATAGGAGGTACACAAGTAAAAATAAAAAACTGAAATATAACTTATGAGGATCATTTTAAAAATTAACAGTAATTAAGTATATTTATGTAAAATAAGTTTAACGTTTATTAGAATAGACATAATTTGGATTATATCACACCATGCCGTCTATTTCGCTGATTCTGAAACAGCTGACAGGTGCAGCCATCTAGTTAGGGAAAATCTCCACTAAAACTGTCCTTTGCAGAGACTGGATGTGTTCTTGGGGTACAACAGACCATGCAGCTTCCACACGTTACCAAAGTTGATCTGGTGGGTGTAATTTGGGCCAATCGTTGAGCAATCACGGACCACATGTTTTCTCTCGGTGAAAGATCCGTAAAGCGAGCCGGCCAGCAATTCAATCTAGTGATTGACGAAGAACCTTTGGACAATGCGTGCCACGTGTGGTCACGCATTATCCTGTTGAAATACGGCTGTGGTCAAGACCTGAAGGTAAGGAAGGACAACTGTCTCCAACACCATGGAGATGTAGCGCTGGCTGTTTAAAGTACCGGCAATGCGTACTAGAGGAGTGCGAGAGTGATATTCAATACCGCCCCATACCATAATACCCGGTGCAGGACCAGTGTGGCGGTGCATAACGCAGCTGTTCAGCATCCTCTCTCCACGGTGTCTCCAGACTCAAATCCGACCATCGTGGTGCCGCCATTCCATTCTGCCGCCCACATCCTTTTTCATCGCACCATTGGCGGCGGAGGCGTCTGTGGTTCTGCGTCAAGGGTAGACCAAGCAATGGACGTCGTGCGGACAGACCATTCTGCTGTAAACGGCGTCGAATGGTACGCGCAGGCACTGAATAATGCGTTACAGACTGAATGTACTGTGCTATCGTTCATGATGTGAATGAGCGATCCGTCACTGCCATGCGTAGAATTTGCCTGTCCTCACGTGAAGTGGTGCACTGAGGTGGATGCGATCGACTACGTTGGTCCGTCGTACCCTCATGCATCCAACGGTCACATATCCGCATTACAGTTGTTTGGTTTCGTCCAACACGACTACTGATTTTTCTGAAAGATAATCCACAATCTCGGTAGGCCACTATCCTTCCTCTGTCGAACTCGGATACTTGATCAAAAACTGTGATCGCTGTTTTCTACATAACTGATCGTTTTTTGAAAAACCAGAAGAAAAACACAATTGCCGAACTTGAAATCGTCGAAATCTCCAAGCTTTAAATAGCGCTTTGAGGTGGTTCCACAGGCGCGCGTGATGTGTGTCTGCGCTGAAATTCTAATCATTTGCATATCTCACCACGAATGCATGTTGTAAATTTAATGTTATTTGCAAGCTTTCTTCAGGGTGTTGCATTTACGGTGGCCAGCAGTGTAGCTGGGTACAGCTAGTTATAACACCTTTTTAAAATTAAATCTTAAAAAGGTATCAAAAATAAAAGTAGGCTCAATATTTTGATTAAATCAATATAAACAGTTTCGTACAAACATAAAATATATATTGGAAAAGCTTTATTTTGCCGTTCGTTTTTCAGAGAGACATCAAACGAAATTTTAAAAAATTCTCAAACCCAAATTAAAAAAAAATATTGTGAAGAAAAATACCGCCGATTAATTTCGCTAAATTAAGACATCGCAATGTTATACAAATATTTGTGAATATAAAAAAAAAAAGATCTTAGTACTAAAATATATAAAAAACACAAAAATTATATACTTAATTAATTCTGGATTACTAGAGAGAAAGATAAAACAAGCTAAAATAACATTCATAATATTAATTTCATATTGGTATGCTACTCAATTTTGGCATGATTTTGAAATCACGCCAAATTGGTATGTTGTGACCAGTCTAATGTTACAATAATGTACAGAATTAAGGCTACTTAAGTATTATCACAACCTGTTGGTGACATTATAGGAAATGAAGCACATGATTGCCAATTCAGCGCATACAAAATTGGGATTGCCAAAGTGGCGAGTTTTCTTGAAAGGTGGTGATTGTGCGGTAACATGTAAGTACCAAATAAAAATTAGTATTTATTTAAAAAATTTATCTTAAGTACATATCCCTTGCATAGAAATAAATTGAAAAACGAAATACAATACTAACGTTAAGTGACGTAAAAAGAACAACTGCATTTATCAATGCGAATGCATAATTTGAAAAATAAGGTTCTTACGTATTATCCCCTATTGGCGACATTATGGAAAAACAAACACATGATTGCCAATTCGGTGCATGCATCACGCAAATTGGGGTTTGTCATTCGGGGGGATTATTTGAACGTTTGCGATTCTTGCGATGTACATAAGTCCCAAAAAATAATTACAATCATACGACCAGGGTTTTTCCAACGTTATTTGGGCTTTTGCTGTTTTGCTCGTTCGCTCATCCCCCTATTCTCAGGGCTGGCGCTGTGGTGGGAAAACCGGGGGGGCGGAAAATTTGGGCTTTAAAATTGACTATTTTGTGAAAAAAAATAAACCAAGATTCATTTAAATGTTATGAAAAATTAATATTTGAATTTTAATATATTTTAAGTTTTTTAAAAAGTCAAAAATTTTTAAATTCAAGGACACCCTCAAAAAACATAATAAATTCCCACTTAAAATAAGCTTAAATAGAAAAAACAAATCACTTTTTTTTATTATAGTTTAAATAAATGGACACACATATACAAAGTGCTGCAATAGAAATTTTTACTGTGTCTTAATTTGTCGAAATATGTATGAAAATACGGGTGGGCGTGAAAAATCGGTCCTGACAAGCTTTGACACGCTTTCAACCGTGATTATAAAAGGAAAAAGGCAGTTCTATTATTTTATTTATGAATAATTGCAACATCGGCAACAATCTGCGAATAAATCCCGAGCTCCTTATGAATTTGAGCGAACGAGGAACGTCTGAAGGATTCATAAATCAAAAGTAGAATGGTTGAAATCGGCAATTTGCTCCGAAAAAAAAGAATTTAATCGTATAGATTTCTTATTCTGGGACCGCAATTTTCGCAGGAAAGATTCGACCTCAAATTTTCTGGATGCATCGGGCAACCTTCATGTCACGGCCCATTCATCGCATTGGACCGCGTTCAAATCTTGAAATCTTCGAAAGGAAAGAAAAAAAAAATCATTATTTTTTTTTTTAAAAAAAAAGTTGAAAAAAGTATGAATTTGGAACACCTTTTGGAGAAGAAATTGAAAGAAGAGCCCCTTTTACCCTTTTAAAAAAAACCTGGTACTCACCGATAACTGTGTAAATATCATTTTCCGGGGCACAAAACGAAAAGAGAACAGCAGCAGGTTACGAAGGAATGGATTAAAATATTGCATTTTAAAGTATTTGAAATAAAACGTCTGAAATCGTTTTACAGCGCAATAAAAAGAAAACCAATAAGAATGAAGTTTTTGGGGATTAAAATCGCAAAATTAACAGATTAGGGTGAAAAAGAAAAAATATTAAATATCTATAAGAAACGTCTTTCCCCATGGCAACCACATCACCAAATGAAAAAAATTTAAGGGCAACCATATTGAATTTTTAACCCAGGGGAACTAAACAACCGACACTATTCCCCCGGATATCAAACTCGCCCCAATGCATGAAAATGTTTTGGGACGATAGGGGGGAGTGGATAGTTGGGGCTGTGGGGATATGGGGAAAAAAGGGCGCGAAACATTTTGCACAAGGAAATTTGGGGGATGCAAAAGCTCTGCGCAAGAGGGGTGGGGCGCATTTACTGATCAAAAGCAAATAAACTATTGGCGCAAATTTTTAACTCCAATAGGGATGCGTTTTTGCCCGGCGATTTGTCATGGGTCCCCACTCAAGCCAAAAAACGAGTCGAAGCAGTGGGTGGAAGACGGTGTTTAGTACAAAAGAAAGCGAAGCGATTGCATTTGCGGGAAAAAGGGCGGCCGGTGTTTTGGGAAGCGAAAGGGATCCTGTTAATTGATTACCATGAAAAAGGAAAAGCAATTACACGCGAATATTACTCCAATCGTCTTGACCAGCAGGATGCCAAAATTTGAGAGAAGAAACATCTTTTCCCAGCACAACGCAACTGCGCACAAATGGTTGGCATGGAAAAACGGGGGTTTCGGGGTACGAGTTGTTCGGTCATCCACCTATTCTCATGATTTGGCACCCTCAGACTTCCATCTGTGAAGGTTTTAATGTAGGCATTAGGTAAAGTTTTAATTGTAGTAAAATAAATGAATTTTCAACTGTAAAAAATTAGTAATAATGAATAATATACGAGTAACATCTAATTTTAGGTTAATTTTTAAAACAATCAAAAGAAAAATAAATTTCAATTCTATCATTATTATTGAACGTGAAAGAAATGGAAAGCACTTTTTTTTTTTTCTTAAATCTTATGCGTGGATTTGAAAACATAATTCAAGAACGGAATGAATGAATTAAGACTCATCAAATAAGATACAAAATTCATAGCTCTTTCAGACAATGCAAAATCAATAACTATATTTTGAGTAATAACTGTTTTTATTGTTTTTTCCATTGCTTCTCAAACCCTTTAGACGTATTAAAGCTGTCGCTAATTCCGTAATACTAGCTCTTTTCTTCTTTTGCATAAAAAACATTGTCCAGTTTTTTAAAAAAAGTTTAGGCAATATCGAAAGATTACTCTTTCTTTATAAATATCTTAGCTTTTTAAAATTTTGTTTCCAAAAACTGATTTACTTTTTAAAGTATATTTTTAAAAAAATGCAATTTTTTTATGTTAACATCTTTCCTCTCGTTTGCTGGATATTTGTAGGAGGGATTTCGTGAAAAGGGACAGAAGTGTGTAACAGGGAGGGAAGCGCGCATTATTTGATTTGACCAATGAGAGAATGTGGTGCTCTTCGCTACCCTCGCATCGGGGTCCAACTCTAGTAGCCATCAAGCACTTGACTCTAAATCCTCAATCGGTCTGTAAAATCTTCCTATTCATTGCAAGAAAATGTTAAGCAAAGGAATAAATTGCTTATCTACTCACTAATCCGCAGACGAGTTTTAATGTATGAAGCGCCAATGCAGCTAAAACTCATATTAATCAAATTGAAGCTTCTCAAAGCATCATTCTCCGACAAATATCAAAAGCTCGATGTCTTCAGACCTCAGATTCGCGAGCAAAATGATGTCTATGAGACAATTTATCAAAAAAATAGCAACTAACATCTTTCAAAAAAATTGATAACTCTAATAACCCTTCGCGATCTTGGATATTGAAAAGTAATAACCTAACCCTAATTTTCACAGACACAAGGAACGTTCTTTCGGATCCTTTCTTCAATTAAAATTCTTAATTCAGTTCACTTCACTCTTCTCACCCATCTTAAAAGCTTACTTTACCACTTCCAACGAGCCCTCGTGGCTTAGTGTGTGTGGTTAGAGTAGCTGACTTGAAACGAATACCTCCGGGTTCGATTCCCAGGAGCGCGCTATTTTCAAATGTACTTTAAATCACTTTAATTTTCCTTGGGAAATTATTTTTCTAGATCAAATTTTGATTTTCCAGGTTCTTTCCTATTTTTTCTATATGCATTTTATTTATTTATTTTTTAGCTTTTAAAAAAGCTATTTTTTTATTTCAAATCATTTAATATTTCTCTCATTTCTACGACGACTTAGTTTTAAGCTGCATTCCCATTGGCCAGGCCTCATCCCGCCCACCCACTGATCGAAATTTGCTTTCATTGTCGGTGCTTGCACCATTTTTGAAGATATTTTTCTAGCACTTAAAACATTTTAATAGTTTTAAATTTTAATTTTTATATTCTCCACTAAGTGTATTTTACCACTTTTAAGTATTTTTTTTAATTAACAAAGAGCAAAAGCCACAATTCGTCACAGTCACTCATAATCCTAACGATAAGAGGTTGTAGCCCTCTTGTAGCTCTACACAACGATACTCTAAGTCCACTTCATACATACCAGCAAGTCTTATTGGACCTCACCCAGGATAAATTTGCGATCCTTACGCTCAACTGTCAAAGTCTCAACTCTCACCAATCCAATCACACCCGATTAATTTTTTTCAGGATATAAGTTACTATTGCATATTTACCACGATAACATGTCAGATGTTTCATATCATGCGACTACTGTAAGCCTCGTTTATTTATTTATTTTTGTTATTTTTTTCCGTAACGATTCCTCCCAAAAGGTAATTTTGAAAAGCAGGATTGTTTTGTTTTGCAAACTTTTAGTCAACAGGGGAAAAAAGTAAACAAACCATTCTGCAATTTGTAGTCTTTCATAAAATAAATATTATCATTACTTGTGAGCATTTCACTCATCTAATTGAATTAAGATGAAAACTTTTATTTTATTGCTAATTTTCCCAATTTTTCCCAAACATTTTAAAAAATTTTTTCGGGGGTTTTTTTTTCCCCCCTTTAAAATAACCCTCATCAACTTTTTAAAAAAATACCACAAAAAAAAAAAATTTTAAAAAAAGTAAAGGGGAAAAATTTTTAAAATAAAAAATACATATAGATTTTGTTTGGTAAAAAGAAATCCTTAAAGGAATCTTAAAAAATTTAAAATAAAATTTAATGCAAAACAACTTTTATTAGTACAAATAAATGAAAATTTTCAAAAAAAAACAATATTAAGTGCCCGAAATCAGTTTTAAACCGCCAATGGTTTTTTTAATACGACGTGGCATGGAGTAAAAACGGGATTTCAATGTCTGGTTGGGGAAAGAAATTTAAAAATTTATATGGTTTGAAAAGTTTGTCTTTTTAAGTTTCAGGGAAAGGATCACGAGCGACACGCCACAAAAATCCCCCACGCGCTCAAAAACACACATCCGGCGGGGAAAAACAAGTCAAAGAAAAGTTGCATGTGTTGGGCTGAATAGAACCCCAAAAAGGCTTTGCAACATGTGGGGGGTATTATCCCCGTTTAAAGGTAGCTCCAGGGGTTCTTGAAAAAGGGAACGACTTCGGGGCGTAGCACTTCAAACAAAACCTGTCCTATTAAAATTACTCTCAATTGGGGTGGAAAATTTTTTTGCGGTTTAAAAAACCCCACCCCAAAAAAACCCCCCAGGTCTTGGGCCCTTTTCCCGGGTAACCAAAAATTTTAAAGCGGGGTTCACCGGATAATGCCTAACAAGAATTTTCGGGCCCTCCTGGTCCCTAAATTGGGGGATTCACCCCGGCCCAAAATTGGTGCCAAACCAAAAAGTCTCTGTGCTCATGAGGCCCCCTTTCGGGGGGCAGCCGCCGTGGGCCCTGAGGGGGAAACCATAAAGGCACCCTTGCACGCAGACCCACAAATTTAAAAAAAGGGCATTGGGACACCTGAACGGGAAACCAACGTGCTGGCAACTGCCTGGGGGGGAAACGTACGGGGAAATTCCGGGCATGCGGGGCAAAGGTTTGTCGCGCGCTGACGTCACCTTCCGTCGTTCACCGCCGGGTTTTTCGGGTTTATCGGTTTCTTTTACTGCTTCCAAAAACCCATCACACTGTAGAAATGGGTTTTTCCGAACTCCTTTGCGGTTGGGAAAAAATTTCCCCTTTTCGGGAAACCCTCGTTTAAATTTCGGGTTGTTGGGAAATTTCCCCCTTTTTTTGAAGTGGGTAACTTATATTGGCACGTTTTGTTTGGGGAGGTTTCGTGTTTGGGCCGCGGTTCTGCCCAAAAATCCCCCTAAAAAAAATAATCATTAACTTTTTTAACGGGCCCTACAGCCCCTATTTAACCCCGCATCAGTTCAGAGGCGGGCACACGCATGGAGTGGCTCGAAAATTTACTTTTCCCCCCCCTAGTTGTTTGCGCAAAGTTCATTTAATTTGATGATTCCATCACTTTTCATTTTACTAGTAATGTATTTCAAACTGTGAATACCATCCATTCAACAGTCTAATGCCTGAAAAAAAAAAAAATTACGATGGATTCAGCAAAAAAAATATCCAAAACCCGGGGATAACGCGCCCCGGGGTATGCCACCTACACTTTCAAGCTAATTTTTTTTTAAATTTTTTGGGATGTTCGCCGTATAACGCGCACCCCTTTTTTAAAGAAGAAATCTAAAAAAATTAATATACATTGTTTTTATTTTTTAAGAAACAAGGGAAACCCAGACTTTTTAAAAAAAAGTACTTTAGAACTACAATTATTCGTTCACAAGGCAAGTTGTTTCTTTTTTTAAAAAAACAGTGTAATAATCTAGAAGTAAAAATTTTTTTTGTCCCCTTTTTGTTTTTTTTTAAACTATCGTTTTATACCCGGCGTATAACGCGCACCCTTATTTTTGATCTTATTTTTTTGTGTTAAAGGGGGTTATAAGGGATTTTTACGGTAAGTATACTTTTTAAAATTTTTTAAATTTTAAATTAAAAAAAAAAGGGGGAAAAAAAAATAAATAAAAAGAGAAAGAGAAAAAAGATATGATTTTAAAATTATTGAATTAGGCAACTTTTGGATATAAAATACTATTTAAATCAAATTTTTTTGTTTGGGTATAAAAAAAAAAGAAACAGAGCTTATGATTCAAAAAAATAATAAAAAAAAACCCCAGTTTTAAAAACCAAAATTAACAAAATAATTTCAATTAAAAATTCAATTAAAAGGAAATGTTAAATGTTTGAAATATCGTATATTCTTTTATGAGAAAAATCATAACATTAACATTTTACAAAAATATTGAATAAATATGTTCAACACTTTCAAAACTCAAAATGTTAATATTTAACTGCTTTTAATTATAATAATAAAATATGCAGAGATCATCTTTCTTAACAACAATGAAACTAATGAATTGCAAAATAATAACATTTTCAACTGTAACTAATTACTCTCAATTTAAAAGTGAAAATCATAAACTTATTATCATAAGTGCTTCCAATCTTACAAAAAATAAAAATTCAAGAGATATTATGAATAAAAAGGTACAGGGGTTTTAGATTACTAATTTCTAATATAATAATGCTATTAAAACCTAACTTATGAAATCTATTGAAATTTGTATGACAAAAATTGCATAAAACTAAACATTTCCTATGAGAACTTCAAGGAGTTCAATTTTAAAGTCACACATTTTTCTTCAATGAACAGGATTTTTGACCCAATTATATTATAAATTTTTTCAACACTATACTTCGAAATATAAAATATTTACTTCAATTCAGTGTTCCTTTTCTTTTTCCAACTCAGTCATCATCCCATTTTTAAAACCTAATCGCAAAAATGGGGCAAAAAGTTTTTTTTACCTTTTTTAATTTCGATAAAAAAAATTTTGGGTTAAAATTAAAATATTGAATTGGGAATTTTTTAAAGGTTGGGGAAATTGTTCTTAATGGAACGAAGTAAACAATTTTTTTTAAAAGTATAAATATTTTTTTTTAAAAAAATTTAAAATTTTTAAAAAAATACAAAAAGCTTGAACTTCAAAAAATTAAATAAATTTAAAAATTGCATTTCTTTTTTTTAATTTTTGTATTTGTAGGATATCTTTTAGTGTACACAACCACTTTTAAACATCATGGTACAGATTTAATCAGTTTTTTATAATTTCGACATCGATTTTCCTCCATTCTTCTGTAATCATTATTTATACTCCATATTTTGTGTTTATTTATTTATTTATTTATTTTTTTACATCAAATCTCCCAAATATGTTCTACCAAAAAAGAGTTTGAGGAGATGTTTTGAATTTGGGGGAAATAGAGACCAGTGGCGAAAAAAGTGTTTGGGTCACCCCGTTAAAAAAAGTCGCCCAATTCTTTGGGTGCGGATATTTAAATTTTTCTTAAAATATTTAAATAGAGTCATGATTCAAAAATAAAAAACCCCCAAATTCTTTTTTGGGCCGATTTACACCCGCACGCAAGAGCATTTCCACCTCCATGGTTCATTAATCCAACTAGATTCTCGAGATTAAGTTTCAGAAAATACAAAACTAACAGAACATTGATTGGGGGGGTCAAAAAATTCAACAATTTTGGTTCCGATTGGATTATAATAGCTTGTAAATGAAAAAATGAGGAGTTAAATCCCATGAATTTATGTGGAACAAGTCCACATCCATGCTTCAGCATGGAAGTGGAGGTGTTCTTGCGTGGGGGGGGGGTGTAAATCGGCCTCAGAATTAGGTAATTTGATATTTTTCGATGGTATTGTAAATTATGAGCTCTATTTAAATATTTCAAAGAGAAATTTTAAATTATCCCCCAAAAATTTGGATATAGGTCACGTCTTCATTTTTTAACATGATAAAGACGCCAAGCGCACTGTTCTCAATTTACGCGCCACTGGTGCCTCTATAACAATTCCCAAATTCTAAAACAATCACTTTGTGACGAAGCCGATCTCTTCCCCCTATTTTCTAACAGATCCCTTGCCAACAGACGTTTCCAGGCATTTCCCTAATCGCTGGGAAGGAATTTCGTAACTGGGTGGCGATTTTGGAACCCTTTTTTTCCCCAGCTGACTGGCCTGTCAAAAGAGGCCCCTTTTAACATTGTGTATTCTTTTTCCCCGCGATTCGGGACGACCCCGGGTCTGAGAACGAAAAGCACCCAGCCTCGGCATTTTTTGACTAGTGAACAGGAAACGAGACCGATTTTTCGGGAAGAAAGGTAAGAGATCAAGGGAGCCGAGACCGGAAGGCGGCAGAAGAACAAGAGAGATTGAGGCCGACAAAGAGATCAGAGAGAGAATATAAGAAGGCGAGAGAGTCAGGAGAGAGAAAAAGACTGGATTTTTGAAGGGAGCCGTTTGGACGTCCCTTGAGCGATAAAAAACAGCGATAACGAGCCCGCGAAGTACAGCGGTCTCCTGGCTTGGAAGATCAGGGAACGGAGAGAGGTAAAGACTCGAAA
This sequence comes from Trichonephila inaurata madagascariensis, assembly GCA_019973955.1. Lineage (NCBI taxonomy): Eukaryota > Metazoa > Arthropoda > Arachnida > Araneae > Nephilidae > Trichonephila > Trichonephila inaurata. The sequence goes on from BMAV01006865.1 coordinate 11,013, forward strand.
TCATTACGGACCATTTTTGCTATTGAATTGTAAAGAATATACCATTTTATTTTTTATTTTTTCTGAAATAAATAGTTATCCAAGAGCTGTAGGAAATCATTACAACTTTATTTAGCCCAGTGGAACATACTTGGTGAGATTTTGATTTAGAAAAAAAAGAAAATATAACATATAAACACATAATGTGAAGTAAAAACAATAAGCAGAGAAGAATGGTCGAAAATCGATGCAGAAATTATAAAAACTGATTAAATCTATATCAAGACGTTCAAAAGTGGTTGTGGACACTAAAAGATATTCTACTAAGTACTAAATTAAGAAAAAAATGCAATATTTAAATTTATGTTGAGATATTTGTTAAGTGTACGAAGACTTTTGTGGCATAAATTTGGTAGCTTTTTGATTATTAATTTTTTAAAAAAATATTTATACTATGTTTTAAAAAACTGATTATGTCATTCCATTAAGAACAAGTTGCAGATATCGTTAAAAAATTACAATTCCAATATATTAATTTTTATTAGTCGAAAACATTAAATTTTATAAGGAAATTGCAAGTGCACGAACACTTTTGTGGTCCATGTATATCCCCACGAATAATAAATAAAATAATAACAAATATATTTATAGTGGTTCACCAAAATTCTGCTAAAGAGAAATCTCAGATTTTGCTATAAAATGATATATTTTCAAAATATCTAAATAATATTTTGATTCTGTTATTGTGCAAAGTATTTATCAAATACTTAGATATTTTATTAATTTGAAAACTATTTAACCTATAATGCACAAGAATATTGCCTGTAATGTCATTGCTTTGATGCAATTTGAGATTATGTTTATAATGCATAACTTTGTAAATGGGATAGTCTATAATGCTCTTTCTTATTTTGACAATAATTAAATCAGATAAAATCAAAGTGTTAAATTTATTATAACATGGATTAATGGGTACACAAAGAAAAAAATTCTGCCCCTAATTAATGAACACTATTATTGTACTGTAGGTTACATGTGAGAGAAAACACATAAGATATAATGAAAACTCCTACTAATAATAAAAGTCACACACATAATTTTAAGAAAACACATTTCAAAATAATTAAATCTTTGATTAACTTCTGCAGTATAATACTTAATCTTAAGTAATTTATTTTATAAAAAAAAACAAAGATATATAATACAAAATATGTCTAAGGTTTGAAAAACTTTGGTACATAAAAAAACTGTTATGTTTCACAAAAATCTTTCTGTACAAAATTACACAGTATTTTATTTATAGAAACATTTTCTCCCTTAAGAACTCTAGTAATGTATATTTATTTGATACTATATTCTGGAAGTTTAAAATTAAGAAAAATTAAATTAAAGTATATATATATATATATATATATATATATGGGCCCAAACCTCTACAAAAAAAGAGATAACATCCAAACAATAACGACAAACACATAGACAGCGGGAAAAAATCACACAATGAAGGACAAAAAGTAATCGAGATTATAAATAAAAAAATGGATGCTGCAGTGTTATGAACATTACTGACTTAGGACAGCTATTATAAAAAAATAATTTATATAAAAGTGGGGTTGAACATTTTTTTTGGCCACCCAAACCCTTTCCCCCTTTTTTTTGTAAATAACACTGAGCAAAAACCAATGGGGAAATAATGGGGGGGAAATATCTAAATCCTTTAAAAGAAGAGGTAACTTACCTAAAAATTATTTACAAATGAAAACCCCCGGGCTAAATCTGAGTGCAAACATTAATTTGTTGCCAGATTCTATCCCCCTAATACAGATTTAAATAAAAAAGAATGGCTGAAATGTAGCATTAACAAAAGAATAAAAAAGAATGGAAAAAAAAATTAATAAGAGTTGCATATTATAGCATAACTATAATAACCCCCAGAGTAAATATGAATAACATAAATAGTAAGTAATTTCTAATCTAATATTAGATAATGGAGATAACTATAACAATAAAATATTTAAGTTTATAGTAATAAACTATTATCAATCTCAAATTTTAATTTAACTATTTTGAAAAATTTTTATATATATAACTATTAATAAAATTTTGGGTTTTTCCCAATTTAAGCAATATTTAGAAAAATGTTTATATTATTTACAATGTCTGTTTTTTTTTGACACGAAAAATTTTAAACGTTGTATAAATTAATAAAAAATATTTTTTGAATATAGAAACATGTACATTATTTCCTCCCAAAAAGGGAATTTTTATAATTTTAAAAATTAAATTCTTTTTTTATCATAAATTTTAGAAACTATTACTTTTTTCATATAATTTGACATGTATGTCAAGAAAATTTGCTTCTTTTGTTGTTATTGTCTGTTTTAAAATTTAAAAGATATTGTGGAAAAAAATTAATGTTGGGTATAAATTGGTTTGTTTTCCAAAAAATGATTATTTTCATCTATAACAAAATATAATATTTAGAATTAAAGAACTACTTTCAAAATAATGTAAGTAAAATTGGCAAACAGTTGTTTCCGGGGGGCCACCTTGTGGCAACCCTTTTAATCTGCTGATAATAGTTACCTTTATGATATAAAAGTTTTTTTAAGTAAAAACCCTAAGTAGTGAGCCAAATCTATCATAATTAACATTATTAAATAAATTGTCTTTATGTAATTTTACAAGTATATTAATCAAATCATAAATATTTAAAGTTAAATAGATCTTCAAAATCTAAACTATAGACTAAATAAATTTTTTATTTTTTCCATTTTTTCAACAAGTGATTTACTTTTTTTAAAATGGCTGTGGAATTAAAAATTATTTATTGTTTCCAATATTTCATGGAGAATTTTGCCTGTTTTGTTATATATGTATTAAAACCATTTGTAACTGCCCTAAATTTTAACGGGGTCTTTATAAAATTTTGGGGGAGAAAGAAATATTTTGTGGAAATTTAATATTATTATTAATTTAAATTTTTTAATTTTTATAAAAAAGCCAAGATACGTTTATTTATTTTTTATCAGAAACAGAAGACTTAAAAAAAGCTGTTTTTTTCCCCAAATAATTGTTGATCAATAAATTATAATAGTATTTAATATGAAGGAAAAATTTTCCTGGCACTTATCAACAAAAACTATAATAAATTTATTTTGTAAATTTTTAATCTGACTTTTAATATTATTAAAAAAAGATTTTATATCTGTACCATAGTTATATTTATTGCTGTTTTGAAATTTTTTACCTTTGAATTCTGTGATTGCCTCTATGGGATACATATTTAAAAATTATTTTGTATATAAAATCCCAATATCATCATAAACTGTTTTTTGATAAAATTTTTTTATTATTGAAATCATTAATCAAAAAACCAGTCCCTTTATTCATAATGTTTCTAAGTTTATTGTTTTTTACAATATTGAGGTCCCCAATTTTTAAATGCTTGTGATGTTGATCAATGAAATCTTTAAATTCACTACATTTACAAAATTAAGTTATCTTGCTTTATAGGCACATTATAGTTAAAATTGATCTACCTATTTTTTTATTGTATTTAAAAGCTTTTTAATAGTGATATTTTGTATTGGGGGAAAAAATGACATGTTTTTTAAAAATGTCAGAAAAATTAATATTATCATATGATTTATTCATATATAAAAGTGTACAGTATTCTATTTATTTAAACCTTATTTTACATTAACATTTATGTTATGTTTATGTTTCCCAAAATTTTAAGTCCTTAAAATATGCAAAACATGACAATCTTTAATTTTATTTGAAATTAGTACATCTTCTGTAATACATAATTCTGTCTTATTTAGTCCAAAAAATAAAAGATTTAATGTGTTTTATGTTAAAATTGTTATCAAAGCTATTACAAATATCTATAAAAACTATCTGAAAGGACTTTATGGTCTCTACTTAATCTTTTTTTGTTCTAGCCCCTTATTTTTTCTTTTTTATTAGATATTTTTTTAATCTCATTATTGTAAAAAAAAACTCAGAATTTTTTTTTAATTGCATTTTTGAATTTTTTTCCTTGGTATAATACATTTAGTCCATAAGGGTAAACTGCATTTAAAAAATTTAATATAGTAATTTTTCCCCCCATAATCTATCTTTTTAAAATTAGGGAAAAACTTTAATAATATTGGTGATACATATCAAAACCATGTGTACTTTTAAAATATCTTATTTCTATTTTTTTTTGAATTTTTTTAATACTATTGAAGTATTTTTAAAATATCTGATCTATGTTGATTAATTCTAATATTAATTTTTTTTTGATGTCTGTCCTATATATTTAAATTGGCATTTATTACGTCAATAAGTATAAATACAGTTATATGTCTTTCAGCAGGTAAATTTAGAATCCCTTTGATTTGATCATTATTTGGAATTTTACAAAAATTTACATCTTTTTTTTAAAAAATCTTTTTTTTAAAAAGGAAATTTTTTTATTGCCAAATTACTATTTTGCATCTAAAACTATTACATTTTCCATTAGAGTTATTTGTAACATTGCAATGCAAAAAAATCTTTTTAAATTCTTTTTAAATATTCTTTTTTTCCAAAAAAACTCTAGTTTTTTATGTATTAAAAAATTCGAGAATTCTACCATGACCCCAAAATTCCCAAAAACCCCGTCATCTGTTCATCACTTCCAACAGATTATAAATATACTACCAATATTAAAATACTAATTGCTAAAAAAATAAACTAACTAATTAGCCTACCAATACCGCCCAAAATCAAAAGAGTTAATGGTTATTTTTTTCTGCTATATATACCATCATAATGTACCAACCGGGCAAAACATTAAAATATTTTACGGCCTAGTTGCCAGTCTCTTAAAAATTTTTAAATTTAAAACAGTCATAAATTTGTGTAGAAATTTTTTATATTAAGTATCTAGTAATTAGAACTCAATATCTATAGCAAAACATTCACTTTGTTATAATGAAAAAAACATCTTTTAAAAATATACCCATAAAAATGTACTTCCAAGTGTTTACAAAAAATTTTAAAAAAATTTTAAAAAAATTTTAAAAAAACCCGGAAACACTACAAAAAAAAATATATTAAAAAAATGTAAAAAAATTTAAATATAAAAAATAATATGAAAAAAAAGTAAAATATTAGATAAATATTGAAAAAAAAAATTTAAATATAATACTGGATTAACACATATTTCTTGGAATAGTACTAATTATACACATTTTCATAGAAAAATATATTTACAAATTGGGGGAAAAAATATATATATATACACTAAACATAGAAATAACATTTTTACACCCTTTCATCATAAAGGTATAGAAAAAAAAAACACCAAAAAGAAACATGAATTACATAAAACTTTAAAAATTTCAATATTTATCATCCCAATAGTAATAAAAAATATCAAATTTAATTACACATCAAAAAAAGTTAAAAAGCATATAAACATATAAAAAATTAACAATAATTAAAAAAATAAATACCATTTTTTTGCATTAAAAACATTTAAAAAAAAAATAAAAATTAAAATTTCATATAAAAAAAAGGGAAAAAAAAAGAAAATTAAAAAAGAAAAAATAGTCAAAAAAATTTTAAACCCATTAGATAAAAAAAAATTTGACTATGAGCATTAACTACATAATTACAGGATCTTAAAAAGACCCAAAATACATATGTCAAATTCAACATACATAGGCTAATGCAGCCACAAAATATTGAGAATATAAAGTTTTTTAATTTTATTTTATTATTCCTCCCTTGAGACATTCATTATTGTTCCTTTTCTTAGTTTTATTTTAATATATTTATCAGGTTTTTCTTCCACGGTTGTATTAGGCTTAACTTTTCAACTATTTTTTTTTTCCTTATTATGCCGAAGTTTCTGGAATCGGGAAGGTTTGGATCCATAAAGCATTGTAACCCTAATTGCTGGCTTAATTCACCCAATTAGAAATCATAATAGGTCTCCGTTTAGCCCAAAAAGACTTTTTTTGTATCTACATTTGTTGTGTCTGGTGAATTCCAATTTCTTCCTGCTTTAGCACCGTAGGTTCTAGTACTTCTTCACTTTTATTTTATATTACTATATATATAATAGTAATATAAATATAATAAAAGGATATGTTGCATCAAAAAGATGGAAAGTTTTAATATACATTTTTAATTATTTACACAATTTTTTCTTAAAGCGTATGAATTATAATAGCTTTCCATAAATTTAAATAATAATTCCTCACATTCAAATACAAGCTCAACTTATGCATTGTTACTGAAAAAAATTCAAACCCCTCATATTTACTGTAATAAATTCATTGTTAAATTTATTTGAACATTATTCACCAACATTCTAACCAAATAAAACCACTAGTTCCATCCAATTTTCAGACAAATTTGACTTTGTTTACTTTAACACATAAATTTTATTTGTTTGAACCTCTTGAAATATAAAAATTAAAGTATGCCCCACTAAAAAAGTCACTATTTTTAAGAACCTTATATAATCTGATTCTTCCTGAATATCAATTTTTAATTTGAATTGGAACAATTTTTTATGTTTTCTCGCCTGCCAATGGATAAAAACTACTTGATTAACTCAAAATTAAAGTGCACTTATACACATTCAATATTTTTCTTCTTTGAGAATTATACATTTTTTCAAAAACATAATTAATGATGCCAGAAAACAGGATTTGTAAAACTTTGATGAAACATGAAATGATATTTCAAATGAATCCAACAACGCTAAAGTCAATCGATGATAAGGGCAGTCAATTCCAATTTAAACATAAAATTCAGCTAATTACTTTTCTTTTGACATTCAATATAAAACTTATATATACTGACACATATATATGAATAAACTTGAAAAGGAAATAAATAAAAAAAGTCAATATGCATCATTGCTTAAGCCTGCTTTTAAGACTATTTAACTCATTTAAAAATATTGTTCTAAGCAAAGTTTTTCAAACAGTTAAAGTCACAAAAAAATATATTAATTTTTTAGATATGACTGGTGATAAAATTTGGAAAAGTAGTTAGATGATACACCTTACTCTACAGTAACTAAAATAATGTACTCTTAAGTGGTTAGTAAAGTAATAAATCCAAATAAAATTCTTTAATTGCATATAATATTTCATAATGAAAAACACAAGGGTGTTAAATTTGTTGCATTAATATATGATAAAATTTTAATTATTTTCCATTGTGAGTAGTGACAAACTGAAAAAAGATAATTTTTTTCTACTTTAGGCATTATTCACTTTAATTGAAAATTTATGTATTAATATAATTAAGGTAAAAACCTTTTCAAACTTTTAAACTTATCCTAGGATGGAAAGTTCTTTTCTTTTTTTACTGTAGTTAATCATGTCAATAATGTGTAATTCCGTACATATTTTATCTAACCATTCAACTTTTAAGTTCCACAAAATAGTTCAATCTTACTATTCATAAATAGACTTCAAGTCTATGAAATATTTGTGTCATAAGTAGGCAAAAACTAATTTATCTCTAATAAGATTTGATAATATTTATATACTATACTCTTAACCAATTCTTTCAAATAAAAATCATGATACACAGCAAACAGTGAAAAAGTCTAAGCTTGTGTGAAAAGAAAAATAATTATAACTGCATTCAACAATGTTTTTTGTTTTTATTTGGCAAAATTAGTCAATGGTAGAATAGAAAAATACCAATTTTCTTTTGTTCTATTTTTTTCTTTTAAAACCAATAAAAATGTGTAACACTTAAGACACACACAGTAAATGAAATAAATCACTTTTATTACAACATTTTGATGGTATTGACTGAAAAACAATACATTTAAGGATTTTCTGTTTATCATCTAAGATTAATGTTCACATTCATTTATCAGTTATTATTCTTATGGGTTTTTAAAAAATTAAAATAATGGTATACCTCATGAAAGTTTTACCTGTTGCATATTATCATCTTTCATGGATATTCAAGTACAGTGATTCTTCAGAAAGATCAGCACTAAAGTATTATAAAATTAACAGATCTCGTAAAATTAAAATACATCACCAAATTCCCAATATACAGCCAATAGTGAAAGCTGTTTCCATGCACATTCAAATGCAGGAATATTAACAATGGGAGCATTTGATGACAAATTTTGGGCTGGAGATGTCTTTTCATTTGGCAAAATACATAATTAAAATCATTGGTTGACAGTATAATATATCAGTAGTGAAGTATCTTTTCATAAAAAGGATTGCAACATAATCCAAACATAAAAAAGCCAATTTCCTTTGAAACAGAAATTTCAATTCAGAATATTCACAACTAGTTCGGAAAAAAAGATGAAACTTTCACAACTCTGATATGTTGTTATCTATTACAAGAGGATTTTTTTTTACGTCTATAAGGAAGTGATATAACTGAGGAAAAAACATGTCAGATTCCTGCATTTTTGGTGGCTATATTATTTTATTATCATCATTTATACAAGGAACATTTCTTGGTTGATTTGTCGAACCCCCTTTTGCGCCAAGTTTTTTCTCCCAAATCGATAATTGCCCCCAAATCTGGTAACCCTTCTGAATTTGTTCTTGATTGAAGGAGAAGTCGTTTTTGACAAAAACGCGCCAAATAAGCGATTTTTCTAAATTTGGCGGAGAAGCGGCCGATTCGACAATTTCCCCCATTTCTTATTGAATAGGTTCCCTGATTTAAATATTGATTCACATATAAAAAAAATAGTATTCTGTCTATAGAAAAGTCAAAATTATGTATTGGAAAATCAATCAAAGTTGTGATGTACATTATTCTTGTGGTTAATGGTAAGTTTTGGAAAAAAAAAATTTTAAACACCTTGAAAACAAAAAACTCACTCAAATAATACATTAAAAAATTTGTATTCACAGTTAAAATATACTTTTAAGGTATTTTTCGTTTAGTTAAGCAAACACATTTGACAGTGATGCACAATACATGCATTAATGAAAGGTACTTACTGTTATAGTTGCAACAATTTTTTTGTGAATTTCCTACTAAAGTTAGTTATAGATATTATTTTTGTGGGATATGGTGCGATAAAGGCTATAATATCCCATTACCTACTTCTTTTTGGAAGTCGTTAAATACAGAGCACTTTTTTTACAAGAGGAGAGGAAACAGGAGCATGACATTCTGCAGGGTTACAGAGCCAAGCAATTTTCTCGCCAATATCGGTGCTTTTAATACGATGCCAAACATTTCATTTTCTCCCTACCTATTCGCACAGTATAAATCTGGCTTCTATTCGAAAGCATATTGTGTGGATGAATAAAAAATATATATGTAACCATCTTTCGAAATTGCGTTTTAATACATGCTAAAAATTTGTTTTAAATAACTGATTTGTTCAACACTTTTTTTATAAAAAATTGGAATTATGTAATTGCAATAGTAAGTAATACGATTATATATATGAGCAGAAAGCGTTCACATTCTTGTTTATGATTGTTTTTTGAAGCTCTGGGTTTTTATAACCAAAAGATATTAGATTAATTTAAATAATACAATTACTCATGACACAGAAATTCCAAAAGCAAGCAGCTCATCTTCCATAGATTATATGAAAGGTGTTACGAACAAGTATTTCAAATAAAACCAAGAAGGGCATTTAGAGTCGATCTTTCAAAAATGTAATTATATGTACTGTAACTCGAAAGGGTAAGTAATTTGATACAGAATAAAAAGCATATACTAAAGTGATATGAAATGCTTATTTTCGTATTAAATTTTCAGTACTATAAAATACAATGTTTCATTATAATTTTAGATTCATTGTGCTAATGAATATTCATTGATTAGATTTTTATTTAATTGGTTATTTGTTTAGCTCATTCTGCGGGTCATCTAATTATAGTTTAATCGCAACGTAATCATAAGTACTTGTTTTATTAACACACAATTCAATATATGTTTATATATTCATAAGAATACAAGAGTCGAATGATAGATTGACCGGAAGCCATGATTTTCACTCTGACGATGAATCGAGATTCTCTGATATTTTTGTTTAATATAAACGGAAAATTTTTAAAAGCTTAATATTTTATGACTAAGTATTTAACTTTCTCTGTGTAAAAATAAAAGAGCTGACTTCCAAAATTAACTAGAAACAATATTTTTTTTCATACTTAAAAGCTAAATCATTAAAACTCATTTTCAAACAGAAAGGAGTATATCTTATCATAGTATAATCATATGTCTATGCATATAATGTGTAAACTCGACTCAATTCGTTACTAAATTTATGCCAAATAAAATAATGAAAAAGAGGATTTCATTACACATTACTGCTAAATACATATTTGAGTAAGGAATTCATATTTTTTTGTACTAAATGAAATTTGAGTTTGAACAAGACAAAAATTTAATTACATACTGCCTGTGTTATAGTTTTTAATTGAATGGAATAAAAGCCTAAATTCTACAAGCTATTCCTAATTTTTTTTTATAAAAGACAGATAAAAATTTAAAATGTAAGAATTCTCGTTCCATAAGAAACCATAGGATACTCTCTTATGGTTTCCTTTTCTAAAATAACTACCGTAAAATCCAGCGTATAATGCGCACTTTCAATACAAACAAGTTGGGAAATTGGATTTCTGTACTATATGAGTATGAAATATGTAACTTGTATACTACATGAGAAAAATAGTGCGTTGCGAGTTTCCGCTAGGTATAATACTTTAAACTTTTTTATAACTTTGGCACTGCTGGTCACTAACACCTGGCTGACCTTGTTTCTGCCGTAAGTTCGGGCCCTGAGACCAATAATGAAATGTTCTGTAGAGATGCTGATGCACATTAAACATGTAAAAGTTCAAACTCCTGAAATAAGCGTGGTGTGGAAGTTAAGATAGCTCAGGTATTATCCTCGTCACTTTACTCTCGATCAAGACTTCGAGTACGTCGACAATAACCCTGGAGTAGTGATGTTAGTAAACAATCAATCAATAAAGAATAAGTACCTGTCTATATGCAGATTTTAACGTTTATTGTTACGTAACATTTTTAGACTTTTAAATGAATTAATTTTTGATCATTGACCTCATTCATTCAAAGAAATCTCTTTGTCTTCCAGATCCTCATAAAAGAAAAAAGAAACCAAAGCAAATGACTCAATTGTTTCGGATCATAAATATTTCAGAGTGGCCCTTAAGCCCTTTTTTTAAATATTTCTTTCTTGAACATCCCTCTAACAAAAGTACAGTCGGACCTCTATATAAGCGAAGTCGCTAAATCCCGAAAAAAAGTTCGTTATATGGAAAATTCGTTATAAAGAGGTTTATCTTTTTAACACATTATATATATATATAAACCACATAAAACAAATTTTAAATTTATAAACACTATGCATTGAAAAAGTATTCATTTACACTTTTTTGTAAATCAATATTTAAGTATTTTATTTATCTTAGCTACCTGAAGAAAAAAAAGAAAGAGAAAAAATTTCAAGGAAAACAAGAAAAAGAATATCGATGAATATACTGCATTTTCAACATTGAAGAAAATAATTTTAAATTAAAATTAATGAATTTTAAGGTCATTTTCTAATTTAAAGCATACATTATTTTATAATAAGAGATTCTAAACATACATTACCACATGCATCCTTAAATTTAATTACTCATAAAATCTGTTAATTTTACTTGAGGTGTTTTTTTTTTGAAAAAATGTATATAGAAAATGCACTTTGCTGTTCTTGGTTCCAGGAAAAAGTTCGCTATATAAAAAAAAATTCGCAATATAGAGGTTCGTTATATGGAGGTTCAACTGTATCTCTTAGTATAAGCCTTTTATTTTAAATCCCATTCAGCGAATTCTGGCATTCATAATTAGCTTGAAGCATTATCAAATTCTTTTTTGATAATTTTCAATTTCTTTCCGTTTATTCTCATATAACTGAAAGTTTGTATTAAATTATTTTTAATCCCTGATTTATCATTTATATCTAAACTGCTCAAATCTTTAAATGAATAATTAGCATTTACTCGTTTGTATGAAGATGGGGGATTCTTTTGTAACTTCTTTACATTTCAATTCCTATTCCTTCAGCTGTAAAGGAATAGGGGAAGGATTTTCGAATAATTTCAGTGTCGAAGGTCGTTGCAATGATATTTGATTTCTCATTTTGAACTAAGAACAGACAGACTTTATTTTTACGAAAACGATTCGAAATGTTTTTCGTCATAGCAATTTGGATTTGCGAGTTTGGAATAACGAGTGATGAATCGAGTTCTTAATTTATTCTAAAAAAATAGTGTTTAATTTATTCATTTTATTTCAACCTTTATATAATTGTCAGTGGGCACAGAATTGGTGTTTAATTTGAATGGCCTTCCAAAAATCCTTTTCATTTTTGTAAGAACATTTTTGTAATTTTTTATAACTTTATAGAATACAATACAAATCATTCCATCAATTTAGAAAACAGAACCTAAAGGCCTTGGTTTCATAACATTGATCAACACTACTTCTAATCCTTGTAAATTAAAATTTTTCTAATGCTCTTCGGTTTTTTCATATTTTTTTATTCTGTATACAAATCCCTGTTAAATGGGTGAAATTAAGCAGGTCAGTATCTCAAAAATCAAATCCATGCTCAGTGTTCTACAGTACAGCTGCTCGTAACTTAACAAGAAAATTTTGAAAACCCCACCAAAAATAGAAAATTTAGTATAATGAATTATAAAATCAAAAGCAAGAAAATGAAAGCACAAGATCTATTTTTAAGCGACTCAAATTCTCATCAAAACAGATATTGAGTACACACACACACAATCGCGTTTTTCATTTAATTTAGTTTAACTCACAATGGATTATTAAATCGCACATTGCCAAAGCTCTTCAAACAATTTAAAAAACATTTGTATACAACAAATGTTGGCGAAAGAAGCACTTTCCCTTTCCAAATCATAAATCAAGTACATAGCACCTCATTGAATATCTATTTTATTTATTGGTTACACGTTAAAAAAATCCAAAAGTAATGGGACATACCCAAAACATTAATGAATCCACTAAATAAAATAACCAGTGAAATTTGAGTTCTAAGCAAAAATATGTAAATTATTTGTGAAAAATCTATATTCACTAGTTTATATAAATTCATTTTATAAACTGGCACAGATACTTATTTTAAACTGTATACGCATCAGAACTATGTAAATAAGTTATTATGCCCACCCCCCCACGGTATTTATTCAATATTCTTTAAAAAGTTCAATTTGCTTAAAATGTGTAAAAAAATTACAAATGCACTAAAATTTATTCCATAATTATTTTATTGCGATAAAAAAACAGCAAAAATGTAATTCAAATCATTACAACCTTCAATGCGTGAATAACACAAGTCGAACCTCCTTATTACGAAACTCTATTTGCGAATTTTTCTATATAGCGAACTTTTTCCTGGAAATAAGAACATTTCACGATTTTCTTCGTAAAACAACCACCCAATAGCGAAGTGTTTCTATATAAAACGAATTTTTCCGGACCTTTCGTAATAGAGAAAGTTCTTCGATTTGTGAAGGCATTGAGATAAGACAAATTTTTAGGTAGCAATGGAAGGCTAGAAAAAATTAAGAAAAGACTAGAGAAAATAATTTTGAAATAAGCATGAAGGGATTTTTGGTGCATTGCAAAGATGCTGTTACTTATGCCACCTTGATCGACAGTAACATCAGATCAAAGCCCACGAAATTCCTCGTGGCAAAGGGCAAGATTCTTACGCCTGTCGTTAGCTTAGCTTTGAGTACCATGCAAGTGACAGTAAGATTTTGCTCAGTTCCACCCCAATTTTGAGGAACATATTATGAAACAAAGTATTTTTTCAAACAAAAAAAACTCAAAAAAAAAAAATTAACAGATGTTATGAATAATTAAATTTAAGGGCGCTTGTAGCAATAAATACTTAGAATTTCTAGCTATAAAATAAACTGTATGTTTAAAATTATTTGCATGCTTGAAAGAAAATGTCCAGAAAATCCATTAAGAAAATAATTAAATACAGTATGCTCCTCGACATTATTTTTCTTGTCTTTTTTTGATGGGTAATATATAGAAAATAAATAAATATTAATTTACAAAAAGGAGTGAATAGCTACTTTCTTAATATATAATGTTTATGAATTTAAAATTTGTTTTACGTGGTTTATATATATATACAGTATATTTAAAGATAAGCCTCTATATAACGAATTTTCCATGTAACGAACTTTTTTTCGGGATTTAGCGACTTTGTTAAATAGAGGTCCGACTGTACTTGATTATAAGTACCGGGTGTCCATAATTAAACTTGAAATTTGCGAGCTGTCTGTAGCAAAAACTATGCAGCAGAATTGCGTGAAAATTGGTAATGGCAGAGTGAAATGTTAGGAATTTTATCGAGGGAAAAAAAACAATTAATTACAAAAACCACCTCTAGATGGCGTTGTGCAGGGTAAACTATTGGAATAAGCAAATGTCGCAAACATAGTAATTCCTGTGCGCATGCAGCAACCCGCGGGATACAAAGAAGCGAGAGGCGAACCGCAGTCACACTCGTTTTCAAGTCAAGAAAGATGATGTTGATTCTCCAGGTACGTGCTTTGCTGGTGAAATTGTTTTACCAAAACGGAGACTCTGCTACCGAAGCTTTGCGGAAATTTCAGACTTTGAAAAGTTACGAAAAAGTCCACTCAGTAGTCAAGGACTAAAATACATGATTAGGAAACTTGAAGCTACGGGAACATGTGTTGCAGCACAGGTAGTAGATGATGTAGCGACGCAAGTAGTGGAAGACAGATCGCAAACCATCGGCAGTACTAGTGTTCGGTGTATTGCAGTATCTGTTGTTCAAAAGATTCTTTGAAAAGTCTTACGCTACTATCCCTATAAACTGTTGCAAGTGCAGCAACTCTAACCAGATGATCTAGATAGTAGACAAACTCTTTAGTTGCAATTTCTTGCACGAGTTGAGCTCCAGGAAGAATGTCCATGGAACATTTTGTAGATCGACGAGGCCCACTTTCATCTGGAAGGTGCAGTTAACACTCACAATCGCCGTACTTGGGCTGGTACAAACCAACATATATTCCTAAAAATTTTATTACCCTTCGTATGTAACGGTTTGGTGCAGATTTATTGCAACATTCATTGTGGGTCTATTATTTTTCGAAAAACATAGCGCTGCAGGGCCTGTGAGATGCACCGTAACCAGTCAAGGATACGCTTCATTATTAGAGCAATCCGTTATTCCGGCTCTTCAGGCAAGGCGATGTGATACAACCGCTGTGTTTATGCTGGAAGGTGCTCCTGTACGCATCGCCCGTTGTGTAAAACAAGTGTTCCGCTGCTATATCGGTGAAGACAAAACCATCAGCCCGCATTTTCCTACAGCTTTGTCTCTTAGATCCCCCGACATCAATCCTTGCGAATTTTGGTTGTGGGAATACTTCAAGGCCATGGTCTACCTTGATCCCATCATGTCTCAGTCCGACCTTCAAGAAAGCATAGAACGCCATGTACGTAACATTCTCCAGTACATGCTACTTTCAATAGTCAAACACACAATTTTACGCTTAAAGGTGGTGCAGACAATGGTGGACAGCATATCGAGCATGTTTTGCAAACTTTTGTAGATTATTTATACACTGCTGGCCACCGTAAATGCAACACCCTGAAGGAAGCATGCAAATAACATGAAATTTACAACATGTATTAGCGGAGGTGAGATATGCAAATGATTAAAATTTCAGCGCAGACACACATCACGCGCGCCTGTGGCGCCACCTCAATGCGCTATTTAAAGCTTGGAGATTTCGACGATTTCAAGTTCCGCAATTGTGTTTTTCTTGTAGTTTTTTCAAAAAACGATCAGTTATGTCTCGTAATAAACAGCGATCAGCTTTTGATCAAGAATCCGAGTTCGACATAGGAAGGGATAGGCTTTGGAGATTGTGGATTATCTTTCAGGGAAATCGGAGTCGGTTGGACGAAACCAAAACAACTGTAATGTGGATATGTGACCGTTGGATCAGGAGTACACGACCGACGGTCCGATCGCATCCACCTCAGTACACCACTTCACGTGAGGACAGGCAAATTGTGCGCATGGGTGCAGATCGCTCAGTCATATCACGAACCATAACACAGCACATTGAGTCGTAACGCATCATTCAGTGTCTGCGCGTTCATTCGGACGCCGTTTCAGCAAGGTGGTTTGTCTGCAAGACGTCCTTTGCTTGGTCTCCCCTTGGACGCAGAACCACAGACGTCTCCGCCGCCAATGGTGCATGAAAGAAGGATTTGGGCGGCAGAATGGAATGAAGTTGTCTTTTCTGACGATCACGCATCTGTCTGCAATCACCAGGATGGTCGGATTCGAGTCTGAGACACTGGGGAGAGAGTGATTGCCCAGCTGCGTTATTCACCGCCACACTGGTCCCGCCCGGGTTTTCAAGGCTATATTGATTCTGAAGGCTGCGACAGAAACCCGCCCAAAAAAGTCACTGACGGAGGACGATTTTCCCTGTTGAACCCTTTCATTCACCAGTCTTCCACTAAAATTTGTGATATAGTGCTTTATTACCACGTGTTTTATATATAAAATGTAATGAACATAAATCAACGATACCATTGGATATAAAAAAAGGTAGGATATTTATTTTTTGGTAAACTTATTCTTGAGCTTATTGAATTTATTTTTAGGTTTTGAAGATAACCGAGTAAATAAACTGGGCATTTATACCAATATCACTAGTTATTTGTAAATTAAGATGTGTTATTCTATATGAGAAATTGGTGTTTAAATTTATATATATTTTTAATCGATCAAATCCTTATCTTAAAAATATTAAGTTTTTTATTAATTGCATAACCTAAAACTCCACACATTTTATAGTAATACCTTGTTATTATTATGTACCCAACTGTTCATCAAATAAGATACATAGCCATACATTTTCCCGGCTGTCCATCCTATTTGAATGAGCTAACATATTGATTAACATTTTTCAGTGAATTGCTAAATATTCTTAATATGGTTAATGTTTTTGAAGAACTTTGCTTTATTAATTCTGTTCATCATGTTATGGCTATTCAATTTTAAGAAAAGTATGTTTAAATTTGTAACACAGGAAAAAATTTGCAAGCTGAAAAATAATTGCGCTTTTCGGATAAATATGGTACTATTTCACTAAAAAATTTAATTTCAAATTATTCAGGAGAGGTATTTAATGCTAAAGTACATATTAAGGATTTCAACGAAGTATTAAACAATTCAAATAAATTAGAGGATATCTCAATAGAAGAGAATAAAATTTTAATGTACATTACGGGTTATGCGTGCATAATATAAAATTCGGATGCTCCGATTACAATTGTTTCTTTCAAATAAAGAGATCAATTTCGAAAGTTAATTGCCAATTATCTGTTTACAAGCACAACAGAAGCATATTTGGAATGATATTAGTTGTGGAATGTCTCGCATTCGTTTCATTCATCTTGTGTAAAGTGTAACACACCTGGCATTTTCGTATTTTTTAAAAAATATTCATTATATTCGGGAATATATGTTTAAATAATTATTCAAAAAAGCGCAATGAAGAAATTTTAACAGTGCAGGATAATCGAAAAATAAAAAAATATAAGGCCAGTTAGATCAATGTGTTGCTTTTTATATTTCACTGTTTTATTTATTTAAATATTCAATCATCGATTGGTACATTATTTAATGTACATGCACTTCCTTATACTTCATTTTTTATTCAAAATAGATTTTATGCACATGTTTAAATTAGTTCTCTCTCTCACATAACTATTACTTAAAGAATAATTCTATTTATTTACATTATTCGTTTAAATCATTTTCATGAAGATTTTAGCATTCGAAGGATGTTAAATGTAAAATACTATTTTTTTAATTAAAAAAAAATTTGTTTGATTTTTAAATATTTTTACCTAGGCATAATATTTATCTGTAACGCATAAAAAAATAATGTAAAAATTGGTTTGAATAATATCAGTACAAATCCAAATGATTCAAAACTTGAAAGTAATCAGTACATTGTCTCATTAATATATTCTATAAAAAAAATTTTTTTCAGATTTACAATTAAAGTATTCTTTTCTAATGTATATATTTCTTGACGCATAATCTAGAATCTATTTTAGCTGTATAATTACTGTGGTATCTAAAACTGTTTGTGTCATTTCTATAATTGTATATATTTTTACATGAATTGCATTCCTTATTTTTATATATTTTTGCATGAAGTTTGCATTTGTATATATTTTTGCATACATTTAACCTTTATTATGATTCATTGATTACAGCAAAATGTTGCTAAATTCACGTTTTTTATTAATATGCCTCTAATGCTTTACTTTTCATATTTTATTTGAAGTAAATGTTGCTTTTGTTATTTTATATTGAGTCAGTTTTTACTTAGATTTTCTTACATTGTTATGAGCCTTTCACGAGTGTTATTTCCCCCTTTTTCCTGGAAAATATTTGACATCTTTCTAACGTATTAATACATAACTTTCATCTGAAAATATTCTAAATAAGAATTACAAAAAATAATCATTATAAATGTGGAAATATTAGTCTACGACCTGAAAAGAAATAAATGTCGTAAGCTTTATATTCCTGACAGCCACTGTGACTAGCAAAGCATTCCCTCCTTTCGTGACGTCATCAAAACTCTGTCGCGGCCTGGTCCTTCAAGATGACCTTGGTATTATGGTATGGCTCGGTATTGGATACCACTCTCGCACTCCTCTAGTGCGCACTGCCGGTACTTTAAACAGCCAGCACTACATCTACGAGGTGTTGGAGCCAGTTGTCCTTCCTTACCTTCAGGGATTGGCCACAGCCATATTTCAACAGGATAATGCGCGACCACACGTGACATGCATTTTACAAAGGTTCTTCGTCAATCACCAGATTGAATTACTTCCCTGGCCTTCTCACTCTCCAGATCTTTTTCACCGATAGAAAACATGTGGTCCATGGTTTTTCAACGATTGACCCAGATTACATCCCCAGCTGCCACACCAGATCAACTTTGGACAACGTGTGGAAGCCGCTTGGTCTGCAGTACCCCAAAAACACATCCAAAGTCTCTTTGAATCAATGCCGAGGCGTGTGGCAGTGGTGATCTCCAACAATGGTGGCTACTCTGGTTACTGATTCTGGCAGGAACCGCACTTCACAGAAGTCTATAAATTTAATCATTTGATACTTTGTCAACATGTTATCTACAAAATAAATTTTGTTGTGGTATCTTTTGTCTTTCTTGGTGTTGCATTTACGGTGGCCAGCAGTGTATGTTCTCAATGAAGCTATGTTATGCTACCTAGGGGAGGTTTTTTAAACTCATTGTTTTTCTCCCTCTTGCTAAAATTCCAATTCATGCAATTTCGCAGTATTGATTTTGCTACATACTGCTCGCAAATTGCAATTTAATTATGAATATCTGGTACAAGAAACCGAACAAAACATTTGAATGTGTAAAAAAATATTAAAATCAACATTAGTAATTGTGCTCCTCTTCAAAACTATTAAACAAGTCTTTTTAATTAGATATGAGGTCACCAAGTGGAAGCTGTTATTTTTCCAATATCACTGAGAAAACTGCTTAATCACTGCTTTTGCTTTTTAACTTGGATAACAACGTTTAACACTTTGAAATAAAGTTTCGTGCAATTATGTTTATAAATAACGAAGTTATTCAATGTTTAGTTAAATATGTTGAGCATTTTTTTGAAAAACGTCAAAAAATGCTTTCAGTGTTTCATATTATAAATCACTCATCCGAAAAGAACAAGGTATGAACTTTTTTGGTACATAATTCCGATACATTGTGATGGTTAGAAGTTAGTTCAGAACGATTGAAAAACTCTTTTCATAAAAACGCATCAATATTGGCTCATTTTAGAAAAAATCGTAGAAAATGCAAAATTTCGTTGTTTTGTAAAAAAAAATATTCCGTATCGTGGAGAAATAAATGATCTTTCAATTCTGTAATTATTTTTTTGTCTGATTTTGGTAGGAGAAGAATGATCATAATTTTAAAAAGGAAGAAAAATAGTCATTCTTTCTTCCGACAGCAACTCTTGGCACATTCACATAACACAGCGTAGTTTTGCTAACGTTTGTAAAAATTTCACTGTTCATAATTTTTCCATACCGTGGACCTTATATGAAAATCGATTCTTAAGGAGTAAACTCCAATAAGCAATTTTCGAATTTAAGTCTATAGCGACAAACAATGTATCGACATGATGATGACATTTCAAATGAAGTTATAGCAAAAATGCGCGAACGAATTCGAGATTTCAAATATTTTTTCTTTAGCATTTCACAAAAGCAGACATTTCAGACAGAGCTCAACTTGTATTCGTTTGCCAAGTAAATAAATTATTTCAAGCTTAACTTAAGAAATGCTAAATTTGATAAGTTTGAAAGATGCTGTTGAAAACTGTTTATGCAAAAAAAAAAATAACTTGTTTGGAAATTGTTTTAAGAATATCAACTGATGAGGCACATGTTATGAATGGTTAAGTAAAAGGGGCTGTGAAATTACTGATCGATAAAATACAATCAAAAAAAAAATTAATAACTGCTGCTAAAGACATGATTTAATTATAATTCACTGTTTGAGTAATCAACAAAATCTATGAGCCCAAGTATTACCGATGAATCATGTTATGCAAGTAGTAAAAAAAAACAGAGAATTACATTCGATCACATGTAGCTCCGCATCGACAATTTAAAGAGTTACTGAAAGAATTAGATTGTGAATATGGTGACACTGTATACCACAGTCGTGTCAAATGGTTGAGTCTCGTGGAAAATGTTTACAACAATTTTATGAGTTCCGACAAGAAATTGACTTGTTTATGAATGACAAGCAAATATTAGCACCAAAATTAAGAAATAGGAAATGGTTATAGATGATTTACGCTTTTTCGTAGTTATCAGCGAAAAAATCAATTAAATACATCATTACACGAAAAAGAAAAAATAATAATTGATGCAGAAAGAAATTATTGTTCTTTGAATCTCAAATGAAAAATAATAACGTTCAACCCTTCCCATTGATGAAAATTCAAATGTACTCAAAAATTTCAAAATCTTTAGTAACATTAATTATGCAAAAGAAATACGCAAACTTACAGACATTTCCCTTTCATGTCGATGTCCAGTTGGTCCCAGAATATCGTCTAATGCACTGACTTACAGTGCAATGATGAATTAAAGCACATTTTTGGAACATAAGAATCCAAAATAGATTTTTATGACACTTATATTACAAAAGAAAGTTTTTCTAAATTGAGAGGTCTGGCACAAAAAGTTACGAGCGCTTTTGCACTCATTAACTTATACCTGCGCTTCGTTTTTCGTCCAGAAAATAAAATTTAACAAATGTAAATCCCGTTCAAACTTATCTGAAGAAAATCTGCAACATAAATTACGATATGCAAATACACGCAAAGAGGTCGACTCGCTAAGTCTAAGTAAGAGTTTTAAGAGAAACAAATATCTCATTAATTAAATAAATTAAACATATATTATTTCATCATTTCATTATTATTATATTGTTACGTAGATCCAAGGATGTTATGCAAAACAGTCACAAAGAAAATAAACAGTTCTTTAAGAGTGATGCAAATTTATTATCAAAAATCCAATCCTTTAAATACAGGATTCAGCAGCAATATTCACAGAGTAAATATCCGAAGGTCTTCAACACCTTCAACAGCAATCAAACACAATAACCAGTGTTTAAAAATACACGTAAGTAAAGATTATTCACAAGCACAGCCGAGCTAATCGCTAGTCAAAACAATCCTCACTACTCGCTGGTTTAATCCAGACTTCCCGCCGTTCCGGCGAGCATCTTATTTATAGGTGCGACAGAAACTTCCAGAAATATAGCCGCTCGTGACATTAGTGGAGAGATCCACTACTTTCTAGAAGATTCCAGAGGGTTCCGAACTCGCCAACATGGTCGCCAATGACGCCAAAATGATGCCAACTTGGCTCTACCGCCAAGATTTCGCCAAATTCTCATTGAATTGCCATTATAACGTAAGGGGTGGCATTGCTTGTGAATGGTACAATTTTAACATGCAATAAACATAACATAGAGTAATATAAATGCATTAAACACTCAAATACAAATTATTTACACTATTTACACAAAATTCGTAACAATATTATCAATGTTTGTATACATGAAACATAATGTGAAAATAACAATAATTCATTCTGTTTTAAATTTTCTTTACAATAAATGTTTGTAACAGGTCTAAATCGAATACAAAGATATATAATTTTATATGCGGCCCACGGGATTACAATATTTTCCCGAAGAGGCCCAGAAAGTCATTTGGGTTGGCCAACTCTGTTTTAAAAGAATACAACACTAATGTATTAAAAAACTAAAACTTGTGTGTGTGCCTTCAAGGAAAAAATCGCTAATATTATAATTTTTTTACTTCACGTCCATGTAGCATTTCACATATGTGTCGAGTTAAATTATTCAAAATTATAACATTCCTTCAGCTATTATTTGTAACTGTGGAAATTGATTTTCAAGTGAAGTCTCTGAACGAAAACTTACTGAACATTTTAACAATTGTCAGGCTTAAAGATTTCATAGTATAAAATAATTAAAATTGAATTTTGAAAAATAAACTGTTAAAAATATATAACTTCAAATTTTTGGGAAGAATGAATGTGCGCAAATGTGTTTTTAAGAAACAAATGTGAGAGAAAGCATTTTCAGAAATTGCACATACATTAAGATTTTCCTTGGTATGTATAAATAATAAAAATGTAATATAAATGTCTTTTTACTTTACCACTTTAATAGAAAGCGAAGTTAAGAATATTTTACACACTTGACACTTTTCTTGAATGGGATGAATGTGTAAATAGTACCATAATCTATTAATTCGATAAAGTGGCAAGCATCATATATAAAAGACATGACAACCTTAAAAGAGATGATTGCTTTTCCTTGATATATATATATATATTGTAAATGTACATTTAAAGAACCAATATGTGAGAAATTCTTTAAATTATTTCACGAACGTAAGGTTCTCTTGATATGAATAAGTAAATGTCTTTTTAATTTATCGCTTCGTGAGAAAGCCTTGTTGCATATTTCACAAACATGAGGCTTTTCCTTGGTATGAATACGTAGGTGAAGTTCTAAATTACCACTTCGTGAGAAAGCCTTGTTGCATATTTCACAAACATAAGGCTTTTCCTTGGTATGAATACGTAGGTGAAGTTTTAAATGACCACTTCGTGAGAAAGCCTTGTTGCATATTTCACAAATATGAGGCTTTTCCTTGGTATGAATACGTAAATGTATTTTTAAATCATCACTTTGAGAGAATACCTTATTGCATATTTCACAAGCATGAGGCTTTTCCTTGGTGTGAATAAGGAAATGTCTTTTTAAAACACAACTTTGACTGAAAGCCTTGTTGCATATTTCACAAACATGAGGCTTTTCTTTGGTATGAATACGTAAATGTGTATTTAAATTACTACTTTGAGAGAATGCCTTATTGCATACTTCGCAAACGTGATACTTTTCCTTGGTATGAATAAGGAAATGTCTTTTTAAATCACCACTTCGAGAGAAATCCTTGTTGCATATATGACAAACTCCAGGATTTTCTTTGGGCAGATTACTCAAGTTATGTTTTAAGATATCATTTCGAGAGGTAGTCATCTTGTCAGTTTATATTATTGGAAATATTAGGTGAGATCACGTAAATCCTTATGTAATTTTAAGTGACATAAAAAGAGTGTATCCTTTTTGTGGGTGGTTGTTAATAATTATATAATTTTTTATGAGTTGAATGCGATACTGAAATCTAGTTGCATTTAATTAATGCACAAAGTAAAATCCAGCTGAATATTGCATTTTTAAATTACGTAAGGCGTCATCAAACTATTTTCAGCTCAGAGAGTTTGTTCAAAATATTCTAAAATGTAGTTATTGATTCCAAAAAATTGCAGATAAGTGAAAATTTTTAACAAGTAATTTATTTTCTACTGCAAATTAAACGAAACCTAGAAGGCATGTCCCAACACCTTAAATGCACACATTCTTACAGAAATTCAGAAAGGACACGGATAAACTTAGGTTGGTGTGAATGATAAATAGCACCCTGTCCTTTTATAGTTGGTGAATGATTGGTTTGAAGTAACAACCCTTCAAAAAGCAATACTTTTGGTGATGAGATACAAAATTTTAAACAAGTGTTTTTATCATGCAGTCGAAGACCTTTGAAACTGCATAGACATCTTTTCTCCAATTGGATATCTTAAAAGCTTATAAGGCCTTTTAAATTCGAAACTTTTTCTCCAAAATTCATATGACTTAACTGCTTTTCTATGAAAGCCTTTATACAAAAATGTTTGGAAGTCAGCATCATTGGAATGAAAATATATTTTGACAATTTTTATGTAGAATGTTTTCCATAATTTGTTTCCATAGCTAATAATGTACTGTCTTATATGAGCGAGAAAATAGTTTGTTCAAATATAAAAACCTTAATTCCTAAGAATCTTAAATGTCCACTTAAGAACCTTCCACGTTAAACACAGAAAACTTTGCCAAAACACTCCATGTTTACGTAGTTTATCTTCTTTTCTCTCAAAAATTTTATAATTTTTCTCACAGACATCTATGATATTTTCTACGCCTCTGATTTTCTTCTTTGTGTTGGTTCGATTCTGGAATTCTACACTTGTCTAGATTTTCCCATTCTTCTGAAAATAAAAATAGCCATCAATATTAAATCTATGAAAAACATGGTACAACTAGAATATATAGTTAAATGAAATAAATACATCACAGTTTCCAATTTTCAGAGAAACAATACCTCTTTCGACGTTCTTCACTATACGAGGGTTGTCCGAGAAGTTTCCGACCTAACAAAGATACAGGACATTTTTTTCTGAATTTTTTATTTATTTTTTTATTTTTAAACATAGTCTCCTTGTAACTCTACACACTTCTCCCAGCAATGCTATCATCTCTGTAACCCGTCCAAATAGTACTCACAGTTTTTCTCTGCAAAATAATTGTTCACAAAGGTGATTGCCTCTTCATTTGACGAAAATCTTTGTCCTCCGAGCGCAATTTTTAGACCAGGGAACAAAAAGAAGTTGCTTGGGGCTAGATCTGGTGAATAAGGCGGATGGTCAAGCAGTTCAAAACGCAATTCGAGGATTTTCGCCATGGCAACCGCTAAGGTGTGAGACGGTGAGTTGTCTTGGTGAAGCAGGATTTTCTTTTTCAGCAAATGGGGCCGTTTTTCCGCAAGTTCTACTTTCAGCTTGTCAAGTAATAATGCGTAGTATGCTCCTGTAATGGTTTTTCTTTTTTGAAGATAATCGAACAAAATAATTCCATGACTATCCCAAAAAACAGTCTCCATCACTTTCCCAGCCGAAAAAACAGTTTTTGCTTTTTTTGAAGCCGGTTCCTCCTTTGCAGTCCACTGTTTGGACTATATTTTTGTTTCGTGCGTATAATGGTGTATCCAAGTTTAATCTAGAGTAATTAATCGGTGCCAAAATTAGGATTTATTGCGCCTAAACTGCGCCAACAGAGCGTTGGAAATGTTCATTCGAACACGTTTTTGGTCTAACGTGAGCAAACGTGGCACCCAACGCGTGGACAGCTTTCTCATGCCTAAACGGTGATTTAATATGCGACAAACACGTTCTTTTGACATGTTCATAGACTCTGCTATCTCTCTCACTTTAAATCGTCGGTCGTCTAGCACGATTTGGTTAACTTTGGCGATGTTTTCGTAGGTAGTTGCAGTATTTGGACGTCCCGAACGTTCATCGTCTCCCAACTCTTATGGCCACGTTTAAATTCAGTTGCCCAAAACTTCACTGTTGGTAAATGATGGCGCAGAGTCCCCATACACAGAATCCAACTCATCTTTGATTTGCGTAGGTGTATTGTCTTTCAAAAACAAATATTTAATGACAGCTCGATACTCGATTTTGTCCATTTTCACAAAAACACTCACATCAACTCACTCAAACGACTACTACATAACAACTGCGCATCCAAAATGGCTAAAACTTTGGTGAGTAACTGTCAACAAATGAACAACGAAATTCACTAGTGTTTATTGACAAGTGCTGCCATTTTCACGTTGAGGTCGGAAACTTTTCAGACCACCCTCGTACCATTCAAAACATTAAGTAGCATTTTAAGTTTTCTAATGGAAATACTTACTTAAAATTTGACAAAAACAATATTTTATTGCACAGATTTCACAGTATACCACGCTACATTTAAGAGACTCAAATAATTTCCGTTTACTCGATTATTTCTTTTTTTCCCAGTTACTCTTTTCAAAAAAGACAATTAACTCAAACTTTCTAAAATACACTTATTTTTACCTAAATGTGACAGGATTGGATAAGATAGAAAATGTACCAATCTGCTTGTTAAATATATTTCACTCTCATTTTGAAATAAAAACAAAGTGAATGGAGAGCAATTTGTAAAAAGTATCATACATCATAAACATTGCTATTTAAAAGATATATTTTCAAGTTATAATCACATGTTAAAAGAAAGTTTTTTTTTTTATCAAAGTGACAAAATATTTTTTTATGAGTTACAAAACAGTCAAAACAAGTGATAAAATTCAAATTTTGATGCAAAAATGTTTCGAGGTAACTTTTTAGAGGCTACGCTTCTATGCCTATTATAAACTTTTCGCTTTGCGACTTTGCTTTTGTTCAAAATTACAATTCTGATGCTGCGTGCTATTTTCTTTCTTTTGGCTTGGCATTGTAAACATGGCTGAAGAAAGGAAATTCACTGACTACGCTGTATACCCCAGCAATGCGAGCAAAATCAATTGGAAAAAGGGGTGCAGTGAAATATATTTAATTTTTATAACCAACTTGAAGAAGAAAACCGCCAGAAATCTATCAATCGATTCTCTGAAAAAGTTTCTCAATTTAAAAAAACTCTGACCTAAAGTTCAGATCCTTAAAAAACCAGTTTTTCGTGTAAAAGTTCAAAAAAGTTTAATATAAAAATGATGATCAAGACGAATTAATTTTTGGTTTGTATTTATTTTAAGGAGTCCCTTTTAAAATGACGAAAATGATTGTTATTGTCATGTGTTTTTATTTTGGGATACATATGAAATACAAGAGAAAAACAGAAAGCGTACAATAAAAACAGTAGAATATAGGCATATTTATTTATAAATGATGATCCCAGCATATAAAAGAAGGGGTGTGCTGCTTTCCATTCTCGACGGGAATCTATTACAAGCGAAAAAGTCCGATTTCTTTTCTCGAAAAAATACAACCGTGCCTTACTCGGGATTCGAACTCACTCGGTTACAAGCCACCATACTGGCTGGGCGTCATCGAAAATGATTAAAAATTATATACAGCTGAAAAGCGCTAACCGGCTGTGAGGCAAAGTTGGTTCTGCGCTGAACTCGTACGCCCAAATTCGCGGTTTTGACCCCTGCCCAAGTCGGTGGGTTTTCATAATGCAAAAAAAAAATCAACAGCGTCCATGTCATATGATTATGCGGGTTGTTAAAAATTTCTAGAGTCCCTCTTTAGCTTCGGTGCTCTCGGCAAAATTAAATTTCTAGTACAGTTTTGCATCGTCAGAGCTTAGGTGCTTTAGTCTTTGCAACATAAATTCTTTCCACTGTTTGTCCCAATTTAAAAGGCACCATAATTTCAGTTGATGATTATATTTCAGAAAGATATCGCCAAAAATAACTACACTTAGCCAAGAACAAATTCGTTTTAAAAAATATCCTGGCGCCATCTGTTGCAGCAAGTCCTAACTGCGTCAAAAATAATTCAGAATGAACAGAAGATTAAAAAAAAATAATTACTAGAGACAAAACTGAATGTCGGCTATTAGAAACAAAAGAGGGAAGTATACTTTCTTATATACTGTTTATTTCTACTCGAAAAAGAATCAACTTTTTACAGTCAAATGTATTTGGCATTATCTCACGTCTTATATTTTAACATAGAAAAATCAAATTTCCTTTTGCACTAAGATAATAATAATACTGAATATTTTCTACAAAAATCAAAGAATGCTATCCTTTAAACAAATATCTGTTTTATATCCATGTAGTTTTTATTATAATTGCGGCCTTTTCTAGCCTGTAAATGTGTATACCGTTCGATTCCTATCCTTTAACATTGACCGAAGACAGACTTACACGTGGTTGCACGTCCTTCGAAAATGACCTACGTGAAGGACGACCAAAAACAGCAATCATCTCGGAAATTATGCGAAAGTGCATGATATGGTGTTTGACGATAGGCGAGTGAGATAATCGGGGCTGTAGGGATATCGGAAGAAAGGGTGCGAAACATCACACAAAGAATTACGGATGCGAAAGGACTGCGCAAGATGGGTGCTGCATTTACTGAATACTGATCAAAGCAAATAAAATATTTTTGCAACAATGTTTGGATCGATTCAATAACGATGCGACCGATTTTGTGCGGCAATTTGTCACGATGGATAAAACATTGGTCCGCCCAGAGGCGGATTAAGCGGCTGGCGGCCGCCAGGGGCTCCAAGCTTGATGGATTCCTGTTATAAATTCAACATGCAACACGGAGAAAAAAGACATACTCGAAAAGGAACATGTAGACATACTTATTTTGAAATGAGTATGTTTGTCTCAGATTTGAACGAAGGCCTTTCTCCAATTTGGTACAGTACATGTACTAAAAACCCCCTAAAAATGGGTAATTAACACTCTCAGACAAATTAAAAAGATATTCAGGATTACAGAGACTCTTTTAATATTCCGGCTAGATATTTTAAAAATTGGAGTTCAACAACAAACAGTTCTCTTAAATCTTCTGAACTATATTTCGTATCTACCACGCTACACGCGGAGGAACACATGAGTATTGAAATGTGTATAGATTCTTTGTTGTTGTTTCTGATTTTCTCTTGTTTGTAAATCCAAAAGTGCGTGACTTGTTTTTAATATAAGTTTAATATGCTGGTAAAATTTTTAATTACACTCTCTGTATGATTGACGGCCAATTTAGCTATGTGATAAATGTTTATTTTATATTGGCGGATTATTTAAAAAAAATAATAGTGTTATTAATTTAATTGATTCCTAAATCATATTGTTTGATATATTCAGGTCAAAACTAAAGAACTGTGAGCAAAATTCTTACAAAACCCATCCTGGGTTAAGTGTAGAATAGAGAGGGATTTTGGCAAAGTTAATTTTGTAGCAACCAAAATTGACGCCAAGCAACTTAATTTAGCGATAGGTGTTACGAGAGATTACGAAGCGGATTTTTCCAATGAAAGTAAATAAATGTTAATGAAAAAAAAAATAGTAAAAGTTACCAGTAATGCATTCAAATTAAGTTGTTTGGCGATGAATTCCGGTTGCCAAATCCAAAGGGCCACAATTTTACACTTTAACCCAAAACTGGAAAAACTTTGATCCATGTGATGACACATAGCCAACTACTAAAGCCCCATTTTTGATTCTGCTTTGAAAGGTGGTCAACCAATGACCATTATTTTGCAAGTTTGCAGTACTAGTGCTATCGTTTTGCAGTAGAATGTGTTTGTGTGAATTGTAGCATTAACATGACTGAACATAGTATTATGTTTTTATCAATTAGCACTGTTAGAAGAAGGTGCCTTGTAATTAGGAATAAATACAACTTAAGACAACACGCATGGAATCCAAATCTATACCAAAAAGATTCAGGGTTTATTTAAATTTTACTACATTTTCAAAACCCACAAAAATTACTTTATTTCTTTGTGCAATATATTTTTGCCCCCAAAGCATTTATTTATAGGCAAATAATTGAAGTATTCTTTTTCTAGTTTTGGAATAATTTTAGTTTTATTTTCATACTGAACTCTAAAATGGCTTGCATGTTGTAGGAGACTCTCTTGAAAAAGGCAAGTTTACAAAATAAGTTTTGTTGATAATTATTAATCATTTAGGAGACTAATTTCTTGAAACTTTTAAAGTACTTTTTTAGCTTATTAAGTTATGGAAAATGTCTTAAAAGTTCCCATACAGAAATTATTTAAGAGTTTCAACAATTTCAATACATTTATTTTATGATTCCTATTATTTTTTAATATTGAAAGAATCAAAATTAACAGAACAGAAATTACAGAATGAGTAAAATTATTTAGTAAAATTGAACATAATATATTTCAAGAATGATTTTTACTTTTCCGTATTAGACATTAAGTATAAAAATTAAATCTACTTAACTACTAATATATAATGGATATTTTGTCTTATTAATAATTGATCTGCATTATTTAAATTAGATTTATCACAGTACTTACATATTATCACAGCCTTTTGGTAACATTATATGAAACGAAACACATGAGATTGCCAATTCAGCGCACACAACACAGGCAAAATTGGTATGGCTAACTTGGCGAGTTATCTTGAAAGTTGGCAGTTACCATAATATGTAAGTACCGATTTATTTTATAACATGGTGCAGAAAGGTAGTGGCGTAACAGAGAATATTTGGGCTCCCCTGAAAAGTCAGGTTTCGGGCCCTCAAGTTGGATTTTACAAAAGGTAGGTACTAGGCGACTGTCAGGCTTTGGGCCCCCTAGGACCCAGGGCTTAAAAGCGAAAATCAACTGGTCCTGAAAGGGTTAAAGGAAGAGAACATTTAGGTATTTACATATTATAGCAACAATGCCAACATTCAAAATAATTTGCCAAGTTGGAAACCCTGATTTTCCACATGTTGTACATGCTAAATTGACACGACCATGTGCTTCATTTCATACAATCTCGCCAAAACAGTTGCGATAATATGTACATAAGTACCAAAAATTAATCCAGCTTTGGTACAAAAACTTCTGTATGCAGGTATGTTGTACATGAGCAGAAACACGCAAGAAATCTGCCATAATATGTATAAATACCGATTTATCTTATAGCATAGTGCAGAAAAGCAATGGTGTAACGGAGGACATTTGCCCCTGCAAAGTCAAGTTTGGGGCCTCCAAGGTTGGATTTTACAAAAGGTAGGTACTTGGCAGCTGTCAGGCTTTGGGCCCCCAAGGACCCAGGGAACCCCGCAATATGGGGGTGTAAGTTACGCCCCTGCAGAAAGGCTATACTTTCCTGACCATAATACTTTGCTTTGATTAAAAACTATTGGGATATTTTTTTATAATAATAAACACACAAGCCCAGTCAAAGTAAGTTTTAATTCACAACATATTGATCTTCTGGTTTATAATACACCTTTAATGTGGCCATAGTGTTTTGTTTATTTGGATGAAAATAAATGAGATATATATCAGATTTTTGATATCTGATTTTATATGAATTTACATACAGGAAGCACCACACATAACAATAAAACAAGTAATTCTTTTATAGATATTGCCTTTTTTCAGGTAGACCAAGATTTCTGTGTTTTTATTTCTACTGCATTAGTTGGAAAAGTATACTTATTGACATAAATATTTTTTCAACAGATTAAAGCATAGATGAAGAAAGTTTCTTCTTTTTATATAATGAGACGTTGAAAACTAATTCGTAAAGCTGACCATCGATTGTTTCAGTGGGGAAAAAAGTGAAAGACTTGTATCTCAGAAAATTATCATAATATTTATTCATATTCAATTATACTTGTCGGCTATTAATATCAAGTTTTCTTCCATGGAAATACAAAAACGGGAAAACAAGATAGGTAGTAGAAACAATCCTTAAATGACTTTATTTTTACATTTCAGGTTGGAGGGGAAAGGAGACAGCTTGTCGTGTTTAGTTTTTGATTATTGAAATTAATGTTCTAATTTGATATCTAAACACTACGTACCAAGTGTTGTTGTTGACAATTGTCAAGTTGAGCGATAACATTACACAATATGGTTACCAATACCTTTAAATTTAGTTCTGTAGTTGTGATCCATTATTTTTTATTTTATTCTCTTTTGTTATTTTATTTTATTATGTATATTATTTGATATTATTATTATTATAGTATATTAAAATAAATTTTTTACTGATTTATATTTATGGCAGTATCCTTATTAATTTCATACAATTTTAATAAGATTTTTTTCACAAACATTTCCATGCTTCCCGTTGTCTAGATTGCAGTTTCAGTCTTCTGTCATTTATTCATAAATGGACATTTCAAATATTATTGATGTTTATTAAATCTTTTAACAAAAGAATATTAGGGCTCCACTTTCAATTTTTATGGACTAAAAGGATTACTAAATTTGCACACTTTGTTTTCTAATAATCTTTTCTTTTTTTTTACAAAAGAAAATTCTTGTTCTAGATTGAGTTTTGCTTATTTTGGCCATTATGAAATTGATAAGCATGGCAGCAAAATGAAAATAGTTTACAGACAGGTTAAATTTGACAGCTGTATATTTTATTGCAGATGTTAACAATGTACAATGCATGGCCACGGATAGTAAATCTATGGGAAATAATTCTTTTTTCACCGGCAGCAAATTGGAATTTTACTTCAACTTTATTTTTAATTGATGCATTTTTAAATGTTCCTTGGTCACACAATTAAAACTTGGAATTTTTGCATAAATTGAATATTATTCGAATTATGTATTCAATATATATTCACATTTCTCGAATTTATTAATAATACATTTAAGGAATCAGATTCATAACATTTCACCATTAATCTTTTTACATCTTGATAGTGATTTTTTTTGAATTTTTTTTTAACAGTTATCATTTTTCCATTTTTCTCCTGCTTCTTTTCCTGGCATTTCTAAATACCTTGTGTTCTATTTCTTTAATCCTGGTACTCATATTTTTCTATAACTGGTTTTCTACAATAAAGAACTTACATTTTTGCTTTTTTTAAAATTAATGTAATTCCTCTTTTGTCAGGAATAGGCTATTTTTTTTTTTTTAAATTACTTACATGTTGAGTTCTTAGTGCGAGACCACCTTCTTGGATAGAAAACTATTAGAATCTTATTTCCAGCGATTTCAAAACCGCGCCTAAAAGACGTTTTGCGCGTAAAGAAATAACAAATTAGCTCCCTATATATATATATATATTGTTCCAACGAGGGGTATTTTTTTTAACAGTAGTTTTTATAAATGTTAACTTCAGCAAGTCGTGGTGGCCATGTGTGGTAGCTTAGTGTTGCTGAAGACCCGCACTGCTATGTAGAGGAGCGATGCACGTTAAATTTGTCGAGAGCTCAAATGTCCTCCTGCTGGTGTGATAGTTAGGAGAGGAGTGGTGCCAGCACAGGTGTCTTCCTCATCACTTGACGATGGTTCAAGATTACGAGGTCTGTCGACCAACGTGGCGTGGCAGTA
Organism: Trichonephila inaurata madagascariensis; assembly: GCA_019973955.1. Taxonomy (NCBI): domain Eukaryota; kingdom Metazoa; phylum Arthropoda; class Arachnida; order Araneae; family Nephilidae; genus Trichonephila; species Trichonephila inaurata. The sequence continues at coordinate 44,415 of BMAV01006865.1, forward strand.
GCGGACACATAACATTGAACGGACACATTTTTCCACCATCTTAGAACAGATAAAGGGTGCAGATAAATAAGGAAATAAATACTTTTAAAAATCACAAATATAATTTAAAACAGTATTTTAAATGGCAAATCTCTTTCACGTGAGATAACGGTCCCCCTGAAGTTTTCTGTTTTTACACTCGATTATCGAATTACAAGGATAAATACATTTTCGCCAATCAAATTTAATTATTTATATTGAATTGTTAAGATATTACAGTGTGAATGCATTTTAAACATAGCGAAATGTAATAAAAATAAAAACTTAAAGAGATATTTAAAAATTAGTATTAAGTAACAGTATAATGGACAGTATGGACAAATTTCAGGGATTTGTATTTTAGAGTCAAATAAATATTAGAACAGGTGCAATTACCATAAAATTAATTAGTTACATTAATGTAAGTAAAGATAAGTACAAGAAGTAAAGTATATCAAACATTTTTCTAAATTGTTTGATTTTTCGAATTCTTTTATGATGTTTTCAGTTCTTTCATCCAGTTTTACACATGCTTTTTTTCTTTTTATTCTAGGGGTCACGTAATTCTCTGGATTTTAAATTAAAAGACACTTTTTGTGATTATTCTTTTAGTATTTTAACTAATAAGTGGACATTAGACTGGTTTCTGCCAGTGATTGCATTTAATTTGGAATTCCACCCTTCAACAGAACTTGTCTTATGACACTGTGCATATACATTTCATACTTTAATGGGCATATTTGTACTGTCCATCCACTGCTTGACAAAATAATCAATGAATGGGGTAAGTTTGTCAATGCTAAAAGCGTTTTCCCATTCAATGCTCCAAGCATCATCCATGTGTTCCATTGGCAAGTAAGTTAATGCAGAAATCATTCTACAGATATTTCTAATATCTTCGTTCTCTTTATATTCCTTTACTAGACCCATTTCTTGTATTTTACGCCACAAACATGGATTAAAATGAAAGTTACATTTGGAAATAGTCGAACTGGGAAATTCTAACATACAACTTTTGTTGACTCTGCAGCTTCAAAATCCAATTTTATATTGTACGGCTTCCACTTAGGCCACCAATGTTTCACTTCCTGAAACTTTGCAATGTGAGTTGTCTTATCAGGCAGAATTTACAAAAAGCGCTGGATAAACGTTGGTCTCAGTTGCCTTATTCCTTAAGTCGACGTATATTGTATATATTTGGGAAAACTGTTTCGGTCAACTTTTGAATCTTCCATCTAAGAAAAAGGTTTTTCTATTTTCCAAAAGGGGTACAGAGATTCTTCTCCAAAATCTTGTTATCTTGGTCATTTTGAAAGTCTAAACTAGTTTTTTAAACTATGTTCCACGGAACCCTGAGGTTCCATGAGGCATAACCAAGATTTCCACGAGTCACAATAAAAAATAACTAAAAGAAACTTATAAATGTATATGCAAAATGGATTCCCGTTCTGTATGAAGTTTCTATACCCACAAGAATTTAAAGCTTAACCCTGTCTTTAAGAAACTAAAAATTTTGTTTAATACACAACAATTTTATTAACATTTATTATAATTTAATAAAAGAATATAAAACGCTAAAAAATCTTTATATGTACTAACTACCGCATTGTTAATATTTTATTGTTTACTAACCGGGTTTTTTAATTGTTAGTACAATGTCTTGCAAAACTGAATGCATAATTTTACATTTTGTAGGAAAAAACCTACAATAAAGGAGAAGGAACAACTTATTGATATATCAACCAAATTCGATGTAAAAAAATCTAAATTTAAGCAAGAATTGCTCCTAAATTTTATGTTGCAAATTCATGTAAACTACACAATATTTCTCACACAGTTATTAGCCTTTTAATGCCATTCGAGCAGTGGATGGACAATACAAATATCCCATTAAAGTATGGAGTATACATGGACAGTGTCATAGGACAAATTCTGTTGAAGGGTGGAATTCCAAATTAAATGCAATCACTGGCAGAAACCAATCTAATGTCTACTTATTAGTTAAAATATTAAAATAAGAAAAACAAAAAGTGTCTTTTAATGTAAAACCAGAGAATTAGGTGACCCCTGGAATATAAAGGAAAAAAGCATGTGCAAAACTGGATGAAAGAATTCGAAACATCGAACAATTTAGAAAAATGTCTAATATTTTTTTAAGTTTTGTAACCAGATGAGACTAAATAACATTTATGCCTTTATAATAAAAAGGTTTTTTTAGTTAGTATTTAATTACATGTATTTATTTTTCTTTTATTTACTTGTATCTGTTTTATATATTTTACTTCTAGTATTATCTTTACTTACGTCAATGAAACTAATTAATTTTATGGTAAATGCACCTGTTCTAATATTTATTTGACTCTAAAATACAAATCCCTGAAATTTGTCTATACCCTTCATTATACTGTTACTATTAATTTTTAAATATTTATCTGAAAGTTTTTATTTTTATTACATTTCGCTATGTTTAAAATGCATTCTTACTATAATATCTTAACAATTCAATATAAATAATTAAATTTGATTGGCAAAAATGTATTTATCCTTGTAATTCGATAATCGAGTGTAAAAACAGAAAACTTCGGGGGAAAAAACCGTTATCTCACGTGAAAGAGATTTGCCATTTAAAATATTGTTTTAAATTATATTTATGATTTTTAAAAGTATTTATTTCCTTATTTATCTGCACCCTTTATCTGTTCTAAGATGAGGGGGGAAATGTGTCCGCAACTACCACGCAACCTTCGCCAAAAGCTTTTGTGTAGCTGAACAGTGCTATGTTAATACTCTCTCACTCAGCAAGACATGCCTTCATGTGTATTAGTTACAAAATCGTAGTTTTTAAAACCTTTTACCTTGTTTCTCAATTATAAATGCTTTATTTTTAATTTGCATTAATTTCATTTCTACTTGTAAGCTAAATCTTCATTTTTAATATTACAATTCATAATTTATTTTAAATTTTGCACATAGTTCTGATTTTTTCTTTTTTTTATATATATTATGGATAAAAAATAATTTACAAATTTCATACATTTTACACTTTCTGCCTAAGACCATTTGATTCACATCGTAGTCTTTGTCATCCTATTCAAAACAGTCATATGGGGGGAGCATGGTACTACATTTGTTATGCTAAATTTTGTAAATTGTCGTTTAGAATACTATATAATTACGAACAGAATTTGCTGAGATTTTACTCTAACAAGGAAACTTTTAAAATTCCTCTCAGAACTGGCTATCTATAAATTCTTCAGTATATAATTTAGATGTGACTCATGTATCCTAACAAGTAATTTATTTGATACAACACTGTTTGAAAGGTATTTTCAGTCATATTTAGTAACTCCCAAGACATGTTGTTGATTTGATAAAAGTAAAAAAAATCTGTTCAATTATGTACCTTTACACATTAGAACTTTTTATATTTAAAATGATAATCTGATGTATCATTAAAACATAAGCTAAGCTATGCTATACAAATAAGAATGGAGTTAACTATAATATGGATTATATATAGTGATAGTTTTTATACAAAAAATTCAATAAAAAAATAACTCTTATGGATGAAGGCATGTTGTTTTAAAAATCTCACTTATATCCTTGTTATTCCTTAAACTTGTTGAAACAATTGCTAATGCTAATCGAATTGTAAATTGCAAAAACCTTCCATCATTATCAACACTTTGTCATAGATTTCTGCTGCGAAATCCATGTTTATATTTGAATTTTCCTTGCGTATGACTGAAAATATCTTCAGCCTATCATTGCGTTGGAATTGAGCTGCATCAATTGATGTACGTTTAACATTAAATATTTCATTAGCATTCTTTAATTTTTCCCTTTCTTTCTGTTCCTGATTTTTCCTGTTATTAATGTTTTGAAATTTAATATGTTTTTGTTTTAACTTTTTTTTTCTTTTTAAGTGCAGTTAATTGGCTTCACGACATAAAAATAATGCCTAGCAGGAAATCAAACTTAGGTCATCATACTCGCAAGGCAAAACTAGTGCAACAAGTGTAATTGCACATCAAACTCAGGAAGAACGTGCATCAGCAAAAGAGAACAGACAAAGAATGTGATAAACACATACTGAGGTCACATCAGAGCAACATGCAGCCAGACTTGAGGATGCACATTTGCGAAGCACATCATCCATGTTTTGCAACATCAGATCTGCTTTGTTCTCAACAAAAGGTACACAATAGGTTGTGAATGGCTGAAAGATGTCAAACCAGAAAAAACACATCAGTCTCAAATATGACTTTGTGGTGAGCAATTACACAATAACAATCACCTTGCATTCTGTTATAACCCAGTGGAAGATTATAGGTTGAGCTAGCATGTTCTCATCAGCACAATGAATAAAGTGTATCCTTATTGCAATGCCCTGAAATTTTAAGGGAGAAACAAAAGGAATGTTTTGTACCACTGGAAAAATTAAACTGCCTCTACTTGGAGAGACACCAGAGCCATTAAAAACTTTGCTTGCCAGATATACTGTGGAATCAAAACATTTCCTATATAACATCAGGAAATATAATTTATGTTTCCAAATGACATTGTTTGGAGAAATGTGCATTTATGAACACATCTCTGATTTAACAGAAATATCCATAAGCACTATAAAACTAACCCATTGCCCTTGAGGAATCCAGAATGGAGACCTTTAAAATTTATCTTCAGAATTGAGATCTCCACTATGAAGACAATGTAAATAAATTTAGGTACATAGCACGACAAAAATAAGTTGTAATAACTTCAAGTACTTGGTTCACAAATTATAAAAGATATCAGTAAAGGAAAAATGTATAAATATATTTATACCTTTTTTTTTATAAAAAATCATACCTCCCATGTAAATGTTTAAACATACTGAAAACATGTGCTTTCTCTTTAACCAGACTGAGCCACAGCAACGCGTGGTAAGGTACAGCTAGTATTTAAAAAAAAAAAGAGAACATATTACGGAAATGTTTGAATACATCTCTATATAAAAAAATATGTATACTTTGATAAACTTAATTTTGTTGAATGTATGTTATTTTTTCTTTTTGCAATATCTTTTAACACGAATATTTTACTCTTAATCTTCTAAGAAGAATTTACCCTAAAAGAGTAAAACTAGAAGTTGACATGAGCTTAACAAGCATTTACTTGATTAATTGAGGAAACTGATTTTGGATATAACTTTTTGCATAAACTAAAAAGCAATAGTAAAATAATTTCTGAAATTTTTTGAAAATGTTCATTAGAGTCTATAATCAGTGGCATAATGTATATCCCCACATTGTGGGGGAGGGTTCTAAAAGAGCCAAAGCCTGGCTGACACCAAGTTGCAGTCCTTTGTAAGATCTGACTTGGGGCCCTGAAACCTGACTTTGCAGGGGGGCCCTCATAATCTCTGTTATGCCACTGTCTATAATGCTTTCTTATTTTGACAATAATATAATCAGACACAATCAAATTGTTAAATTTATTATCACATTGCTCAATGGTACACAGAGAAAAATTCTGCCCCTAATCAATAAACACTATTATTGCATTGTATGTTACATCTGAGAAAAAACATACAAGATGTGTAATGAAAACTACTACTAATAATAAATGCCATAATATAAAGCAAACATTTCAAAATAATTAATCCTTTGATTAGTTTCTGCAGCATAATTCTTAATCTTAAGTAATTCACATTATAAAAATAAAGATATAGAATACAAGATGTCTAAAGTTTGGCAAACTTTGGTACATAAAAAAAATTTAAAAAAAAAAAACTATTGTGTGTTTCAAAAAAATTTTTTGTGAACTAAATTACACAGTACTATATTCATAGAAACATTTTCTCGTCAAAGAACTCTAACAATGTATATATATTTGATACCATATATATTCTGGAAGCTTAAGTAAAAAATATTTAAAGTAAAGTAAATAATAAAGATTGTACGATAAATTATAAAGACTATATTCTAAACAGAAACAATAAAAATAAATAAATATAAATATAACCAAAAGATCTGTTGCACTAAAAAGAGGGAGAGATTTTAAAATACAATTTACATTTATTTACACAATTTTATCTTAAAGCATAAGAGTGAATTATTACAGCCATTGCATAAATTTAATAATTCCCCACAATTCAAACACATGCTCCATTTATGCATTGCTACATTTATAGGGTTGATCATTTTGCAGGCAAAATGGTATTTTTGCCAGGATAGTGGTAAAACCTGGTAAAAACTAGGGAAAATGGCTGGATTTTAAAATTATGCAGAAAACAATATAATTGTGTACATAATACAATTGAGACTTAAAAGAATATTAATTAGATAATTAATTAATATAAATTTCTTAATTAAAACAATTTAAAATAATTTTCATTGATGAAAGTAATCAAAATATAAGTGTATAAACATAATCTATTTTGTAAAAAGAATTATATGATGAGACAAAAACTTATGTCTTTAGTTCTCAATTTTATGCAGTAATATTGTCTAATAGTAATATGTATATATACTAACTGTTATCTACTTAAGGAACAAGTTTATCTTAAACAGGTGCATTGTACAGAATCTTGAACAATCAAGAATTGGAAAGAAACAGGTGCATACATTTTCGCTGAATTCTGCTTCAAGATAAATTGAAAAGCAACATATTAGCCATTTTGTTTTTTAAGGTTTCTTCTGTTTCTAGTCTGAGAAAAATGTTTTCTTAAAATAATGTATAAAGGAGATAGTTACCTAGACTCTGTTTGGGATTATTTTCATAGATTATCAGTGAATGGAAAAATTGTTGCCAAGTGCAAAAAATGTGGGCATATGCAAAATAACTAGGATAAGAGCATGTGTTTCTAACTGTGCAAAAGAAGCTTCAAGTGAATGTGTGGAAGAAATTAAATGCTTTGATTCAATGATGGATGAAGTAGATCAGCCTCCAGTTAAAATACAATGTCTAGAAGGGGTAATATTACAAAAATTATTTCAAAAAAGTCAGATAAAGACAAAATGATGATTGATTTGGCTCTTGCAAGATATTTTATGCCTGCAACACTCCTTTTGCCATTGTGGAAAATGAATCATTTAAAAATTTGATCCATATCATGAGACCAAGTTTTAAGCCCCCTTCACATAAGGAACTGGCAGGCCCACTTTTAGATGCTGTGTACAATGAAATGGAGGGATTAGTTTGTAAAAACTCTCGTTATTGATGGATGGAGCAAAATCCATAATGAACCAATAATAGCATCTTGCATTCAAGTTAATGGAGAGTCATATTGTAGATGTTGAAAACACTGGAACTACAAAAAAATCAGCAGAATAATTTTTATACAAAAAATGCAGTGACATTATTCATATTACTACAGAAAAATATGACTGTCAAGTTAAAAGCATTGTTACTCATAATGTTAAAACTATGGAGAAAATGAGACTAGAATAGGAACAAAAAATTGAGAATTCAACTCTGACAGCATATGGTTCTGGAGCTCATTGGCTAAATCTTTTAGGACAAGATATGACACCTTCAAGCATTATGAAACACATAGTAGATATTCACAAGTATTTTCGAAATCACCATGCTTCTGGAAAATGGTTAAAGGAATGCAGTTAATGTGTTTCACCTCAATTACCTGGATGTACTAGGTGGTGTTGTCAGCTGACTTGCCTTGAAACATTTATTTGAAATCATACAACATATGTAAAAAGACAAATGAGCATTGTGAGGAGATGTATCGAAATATTGTAGCTTATATACAGAGTTTTAACCTTTATCAATAAGTGAAAGACCTTATCAGAGAATTAAAACCAGTAGCATGTGCTTTAGCTTATCTGGAGAGTGATTCTGCAATAGTTGCCGATGCTTGTATGTATGGTGCAAGTTGTTGAACCATGAGTTGAAACCTCATTCTGCTGTGGTGAACAAAGGTTTGAGCAAGCAATTCTGGATTGGTATATTCTTGCGTATTTATTGCATCCTAAGTACAGAGGAGAAAATCTTAATTATGAGCAGAAAGAAAGAGCCAGAGAATGCTTAGGACAACAACCCTTTATTTATACTGTATGCTATAAATTTTGAAATGAAAGAAAAATCTTTATCAGATAAGATACATTTTTGGAAGATCAAGTGATTAAAACCATTGATAATCCTAAATGGTGGATAAGTATAGCAAAAGCATGTGACACTTTTAAAGACTTTTGCAAGTGAGTTGCACATCTCCAAACATGCCCATCAAGTGCTGCTGGAATAGAAAGAATTTCTAATACTTCATTTGTACATTCAAAAACTCAAAATAGGTTGAGAATAGATGTTTCAAAACTTGCTTTTTGTTATGCAATGTAGGAAAACCAAAAAATGTGTTATTAAAGTTATAGTTTAATATTGAGTTGTACTATTTTTTTTTTCACATTTATATTGCATACTAAGTTTGTATCTCTTCAAATTTCTATTGCTCTGATAGCATAGCAAAATTGGTATTATTTCTCTGTGAAAACTAAATGAAACATAAGAATTAGTTGTTTAATAACTACGACTGCTGTTTAAAGGCTTAAATCGAAGCTAGTGAGTTACTGAGTTACTCTATCGTTATTTACTTTGGCAAAAAATGGCAAAAATGTATTCTTGCCAGTACAATTTTTACCAAACTTTTTCATGATTTTTTCCACCATTGGCAAAAATACACCAACCCTAGTTCATTATATACAGAAGAAAATGCATACCATTCAGATCTATAACAATAAATTCATTGTTAAATTTATTTGAACATTATTTGTCAGCATTCTAACCAAATGAAACCACTGGCTCCATTCAATTTTTGGAGAGTTTGTTCACTTGAAAATATAATTTTTATTTGCTTGCACCTCTTGTAAGACAGAAATTTAGAGTCAAAAAGTCACAATTTTTAAGAACCTTATATAATTTGATTCTTTTTCTTAATGTCAATTTTTAATTTGAATAAGGACAGTTCTTCATGCTTTTTTACCAACCGATGGATGAAAACTATTTGATTTATATATATATATATATATTAAAGTGCACTTATCGATACTTCATATTTTTCTTTGAAAATTATACATCTTTTCAAAAACATAATTTAATGATGTCAGAAAACAGAAACATGAAATGATACTTCAAATGAATCCAACAAAGCAGAAGTCAATCGAGATACAGTAAATTCCAATTTAAACACGGTAAAATTTAGCTAATTACTTTTCTCGACTCTTAAGATAAATCTTATATATGCACAGACACTTATATTTTTCCAATAAACTTAAAATGGAACTAAATGAAAAAAGTCAATATGTATCATTCCTTATGCCTGTAATCAAGCTTGCTTGGGAACTTAACACTAAAGGTTTCACGTCAAACTGACCACCTGATTGGAACATCTGCTCATGAACCTCAGGGCCCAAGGTCATGTATACCGAGTTGGGCACACAGTAGGCCTTGGCCTTCATAAGCTGTTGCGCCACTGAGTTAAGAGTAGATTGTTTTAATTTAACTTAAGTGGTTAGTAATTTAATAAACCTAGATAAAATTCTTTAACTACATACAATATTTCTTACTGAAAATCTCACATGGGTGCCAAGTTTTTCACGTTAATATACAATAAAATTTTAATTATTTTCTAGAGTCGTTTAGAAAGACAAACTGAAACATGATTACAGATTTGTGTTTCCATTTTAAGTAATATTCATTTAAATTGAATTCATGTATTAATAATTAAGGTAAAAACTGCCTGAAGTGTAGAATAGAGGGCCCCTAGGTTTTGGCGATGTTTATCTAAATGCCAGAATTGATTAGGCTCTTCATTACTCTTGGAATGTCTATCACTACTTATAAATAGTTTGGTGACTGATTTTGGTTGTGAAAAAATTGGCTTCGCCAAGGGCACCCTATTCTACACTTTAACCATAAATAGACTTCAAGCCTATGAAATCTTTGTGTAATATGTATGAATTAACTATTTTATCTCCAATGAGATTTTGTGATAATTATCTATTATACTCTTGACCAATTTTTTCAAATAAAAATCGTGTACGCAGCCAAAAGTTGAAAACCGTTTTCTACAGTTGTTTGGAAACAATAATAAGGATAACTGCATTTGACAATGTTTTTTTAATTGGTCAATAATAGTTTTTGGAAAATACTATTTTTCTTTTGTTTCATTTTTTTCCCTATTAAAATCAATAAAGATATGAAACACTTTTGACAATAAATAAAATCAAACAATTTTATTGTAATATTTATGATATCCACTGAAAAACATTACATTTAAAGATTTTCTGTAAATCACCTAAGATTAATATTCACGTTCATTGATCAATTATCATTCTTATAGAGTTTAAGAAAAGAAATTAAAATAAAGGCATACCATACCCAACGTAGGTAAAGTAAGTAATGTTTTATGATAAGTTTCGAAAAAACAAAATTAACCACCTTGTTCCAGACACAAACTAAAAATTTTATCGAATAAAATATTTAAAAAAAAACTGTTTCACTGTCAGAATATACTTTTAAGATGCTTTTCGATTAGTTAAGTGAACACTTTTTACAATAATACTCAACATATGCATTTAATAAAAAGTACTTACTTTTAGTTTCAACAAACTTTTTCTGCGATACCTACACACACACACAACTTCTAACATAATCTTCTACCAAAACTTCTAGCATATAGAGCACTTTTTGAGTTGCTCTCGTCTCGAGTATTTCTCTTCGGCACGGACAAAGGAAAAGAGGTTGCTTGTCATTGGTAGATGGACTATGATTTCATTAATCTGGGTTGCCTGGTTTGGCATTGTAGCATTTTTCGATTCCCTAGTAATTCATTCTAATATAAAAATTATCTCTTATAATTATTTCTCGGGTTGATTTTCAGATAATATTTTCTTCCGTATCTTGAGTAAAATAGATTAATTTTCTCGCACAACAAATTTTCTTTAGAAATATAATAATAGGATCCAATTTTTTTTCATTCGCCTAAAATCTGAATATTTTTTATCGATTTAATTTTGTGGAAGAAACAAATATTTGAACTAATTAACTGAGGAATTAAAATACAAATAAAAAATTTAGTACATAAGCTTTTATTTATGATATAGCTACATCCAGTTACTGATATTAATTATACTTTGGTGAATTCGTTATTTCGATTTAAAACCTAATGTATAATATAAAGAAGTCAATTATAAATAAATAAAATTGATGTTTTTTTATAATATATATTTATTGGGGTAATATTAATGCATATTTTGAAGGTGGATGAATTCATACTTATATCAGATTGAATTTGTACATGCAAGTGATATTTTAAGATGCGAAAATATTATCTTAATTTCTGTTATGTAATTAGGTGTTGTTTTTTATGTGATAAAGACATTTATTCATATTTTAAACTAATTCGTCCAAAAATCTATTTCATTTTTATTTTTAGAACTAAATTTACTGCAAAATTGTTAGCTATTATAAGCTTAACGATATAAATAAAACCTCGTGCTTAAATTTTTATCTTCTATCCTTAGTAAAATACTATAAATAAAGTAATTCCTGGTAGTTGTATAAAAAACATATACTGCAGCAAATGATAAATGATTATTGTTCGACTGATAAATGAAGTAGTTCGATTTTATTTAATGGAAGAAAAATAAAAAATTGGAAGAGATGGAGAGAGAGTAATAGATTTTTACTCCTTTTTTTTTTATTTGAATAATCAGAAGACAACCTGACTATACCTTTATTTAGAAATCCCATTAAGAGAGTATAGAAGGATGGGGTTCAAATCCCACCCATAGACAAACAAATTTTTAATTTTAGCATAAAGATTACGTCTTGGAGCTTTCGGCTTTTTTTTTAAATATAGCCCCTGTCATAAAAATAGTTTGTGTACACTACTGCCCATTACCATATATTAAAAGAAAGAATTAGTTCTACTTTTATTTCTCATAAGAGTGAACATTTCCAATAAATGAATACAGTAGTGTCGCAATCAGATCAGGGAATTCCTGATAAAGCCATGCCAAATGAAATCTTGACCTACTTGATAGAAAGTGCATTATGTTTATTAACACATAGTGGTAAATTGGCTTATGTTATAAGAAAATAAAAGTATATATTTATGTATTTCTTCTACTTGTAAATTGGAATGGGTATGCTATTAGTTTTTTCTTACCTAAGAGGTACCAAGGTAAACCAACAAAAGTTTAAAGCTTCAGAACCAGATTCCGTATTAAGCTATTAATTATTATTAATCTAGCTCTATTGATACATAGGTTGCATTACTAATAATATATTAAAAGTTTATATTTATCACATTTATAGAAGCAACACAAAGTTTCTAAATTTTGAACCATGATTTGGTGATAAGAATGACACCTGAGCTAACACTTCCCTTTCCTAACTTTCACACCAAATCCAAACTAATCATTTAAACTATTGTTAATCCATTAAGGACCACCCAAGTTTCAATGATTTTTCATCAAAGCATGAAAGTAAAATCCTTTGATTTAGGCGTGAAAATCTTTCTAATTGAAAATAAAATTAATTTATAATCGGCAATTATAAAGTACGAAAAATAAAATTAAAATTTTAGTTTAATTCAAATATAACTAAAAATATTTAAAAAAATTTCAGAATTTAATGTTGCGCTTTCGGAACGCCAGTCCAAAATTGGTTAACGCACGCTTCTAAGCTTTCCGAAAGAAATATAAAACAGTGGAAAGCTTTGTTAATTTCGACTTCTTACCGTAAACATCGGAAAACCCCAGCCAGAAGGCTTTTCGGCTTGTCATTTTGCCTACAAGAACTGTAACCCCCCTCCATCCTCATCTCGCAGGAAACGGGAGAAAGGAGGGGGAGAGAATCACACCCCTCTTCGAATCTCTTTTTCTTTTGGAGAAACGTTCTCGACCCAGACTTTATGGAATCTTGGACAATGGTGAAGAAATACGAGCCTCCCTTGAAGAGATGGAATCTGGGTTTTCTATAAGAGGGAGAGCCAGAGCAATGTGCATAATGTTTATTGACAATTAAGGAACATAAAACTTTGTGTTACAAAGTTCGACTTGTACATCATACGTTGCTTATCATTTTTTTCCTATGGATAATCTTTTTTGCAAATTTTCAAAAAGCAGAAAAGGTTTCTCTTTGTACATCAAAACTTTAAAATCGGTCCTTTGTTTTAAGAAGTCTTAAAAATAAAAGTTGTTTTATGATACATAAAAGCATGGTTATCTTTGGAGAACATGAATGAATATGACTATTATTTACGCTACGATTTTTGATAGAATAGAAAAGATGTCTTTCATGACAGTATGTGTAGTTAATTTTTTCATTAAAAAAATAAATCGCCTTTATATGAAAACAGTTTACGGAATGAATTATTTGTAAAAAAGAAGTAATTGATGAATTCTCTCTCTATATATACATGTATTCACACTTAATTACTTTCAATTTATTTTGCGATAAAATGAAACCACATATAAATAATCCTCTGCAACATCTGATAAATATTTATAAAACAGCCATAAAAACAATGTTAAGCAACTTATAAAATGCAATTAAAAAACTAAAATTAGAATAATACTACATTTTTTATCCTTACACGTAAAGCTGCACACAAAACGAATAATAAATCATAACTGAAATATTAAATTTTCAATTATAGTTTCCGTAAGAAAAATTAGAATAAAAAAACTAATATTATTTTCATTGTTAAGATCAAGAACTACTAAGAGCGGGAAAGTTCGTGCTCAGTTGAAAAGTGAATGACTAATTTCTATAATTTTTTGCCTAGATTTTAATTTGATAAATACTTTTTAGATGCAAATCATGGGCAAGAGTAAATATTCTTCTCTAATGTTGAAGCTGTTTCGTTTTTACAGTGTTCGAAATAATAAATTCACTTATTAGCGTATAATGAAAAGTTTTATTAAATTCCTTTTCTGTGTAAGTGTGTGTTACAAAATCATTGTAATTGTTTTAGTACGTAAAAAGAACGATGAAATCATAATGAAATATAATGTCCTAAATTGTGTTTTTCTTACAATTTCTCTTCTCTCATAGTAAATAAATGCGAGTACCCAATAAAAAAATGTGATGGTCCCAAAGAAACCTGGAAATGTATGTACAATCGGATCCCGATTTAACAAATTATCTCAACAGATGGGGGGGCAGTGGCGCACACAAGGGGGGCTGGGGGTCCGGACCCCTAAGCCCTTGATTTTTTTTCCGATTGATTATAATTCTAAGTATATAATACGTAAAATTTAATTAAATATTTGTTATTTATGATTCATTTTATTAATTAATGCTAATTATTTATTCAATAATTAGTTTTTTACTATGTTTTGTTCCTGAAAATCGGCAAAATCAAAAATAGCATGATACAAGAATGATAAACTTTCAACCCCGGACCGCCCCCTTGAAAAATTCCTGTGTGCGCTACTGGGGGATATTTTTTTCGCTTGTATTAGAAAATAACTGGATTTTTATTATTTTTTTTTTCAAATTTCATCGTTTCAAAACAGAAAAAATGATTTTTCCATGTACGTAACAAATTTCGATTGGAAACGGAGCAGATCACTGTTAGAATGATGACTGCCTATCGGTGCAACTGAAGTTCAGGAAATTGATGATTTGTCTGGGCCAATGAATAGCAATTTTGCTACAGAAATTGATAAACTCTTATCATAACTGTTACATTTTCTAATGTTTTACATTGTTTGTGGAAACTGTGAAAAAATACCTTAAGCAGCGGGATGTAAATGACGCAGTATTTTTTTCTATGCATTAAGTTGAAAAAGAATTCATTCGAGTCAGGAATCAAAAAGATTTTTAAACATATATTAGACTATTTTAAAATTTCCAATTAACTGGTGAGCAATAAGTCACTAATAGTATACTTTTAGCAGTTAAATAAAATTCGTGTAATTTCGGAATATGGATATTTTTGTGTAGTTGCTTATTGTAGAATTTCGAAAAGGTAAATGCAAAAGATTTGCATTTTGTTTGGAGCCCGATATAACGAATAACCCCGATTTAATGAACAAAACGTTCGGTTCCGATGAATTCGTTAAATCGAGGTCTGACTGTATGTATATCATGGAAGTAAACGGAATTCTAAAAATAAATACAATATCCTGAAAATCGAAAAATCATAAATAATTTTGCCCACTCTTTACTCAGGATACGATAAAATTTTAACTTTTTTTCTACTTGGAAAAAGAAAATTTTTGTATTATACATTTCTATATAACATTTTTTTATTTAAATACTAGAAAAGATTGTAACGAACTCTAGACCCTTCTAAGACTCTAGGTGGCAAAGCGGACTGATCCGAAGCACTGCGCATGCGCGAGTGCCAAGCCAGCGACACAGTCGGTGTTTACTTCTCGACGAGAGCGGTCGATTCTGTGGGCTCCACCAGTGAGCGCAGTGTGGAAATTGGGAGTGTGATTACCTCTCGACGAGAGAGGCCAAGATTTTGTGTGCTCCATTCGTGAGCGTGTAGAAATTTTGAAAGTGTATGATTTCCTCTCGACAAGAGAGATTGTATTTTTAGCTCCATCAGCGAGCGTAAGGGATTACCTCTCTACGAATGTCGTAAATTCGGAATATTAATGATTTTTACTTAAAAATTGTAAATAGTGTACAAAATTGTTTATGTCTGTAGACTGTCCTGTGTGCTTGAAAATAAAACTTCAAAATACCAACCAAGTGTCATCGTCATCACTTATATGCTTAGGATATTACAGACTAAAGACTGGAGGTTCCACCATCAGATCATTGACAAGAGAGAAAGGTATGTGTTCTCCACATGATTCATTTCCAGGCTAGAAAATATAAAATATAATTTAGTTACTTATTGTTTATGTGTATTCGGGAAATCGCGTTCCCACATAGGCACATCAATGCATAATATTTTAAACACTCAGAGTGTTGTTGAATATAACGAAAAATTTTCGTTTTTGTGTGAGTGTATTTTCTGGTGTTGAGGGAAACATTTTCCCGTTAAGGTGACAGAACACCTTTAAAACTCAATTTTGGGTCTAAATATCGATTTTTCGTTTTTGGTCTTATATTAAAATTCAATCTTTTATCTTTGTAAATCTGTTTAAATTTCATTTCTAAATTAGAAGCCGAGTTACAGCTTTTTAAATATTACTTAATCATAAATTTCTTGGACCGGAAATGGTTTTTTGCTGACCAGAAGTGGCCCGAGTTGTTTGTTTACGTTTCTCTTTCATGGTATATGACATGAAATATTATAATTAATATACAAATATTTAGTCAGAAATTAAAATAGAACATTTAAAAATACATATAAATGTATTTGGAAATACATTTTTCCTTTTTTATGTGTAAAACCTGGCAGCAAGTTTTTTGTTTTGACTTTGTTTACCTATGCGTTTGATTTTAATGCTGAAAGAATTGACAGCGTAAAAAAGTTTATTTGATTGTTTTATTCTGTTTTATTTTAACTTAAAAATGGGAAAAGTATTGCTAGAAAGCGAAAGTGACAATTTTATGGTAATAAATTCACAAACACTTCGAAAAATAACAGCACTTCAGTAGTTCCTGAATGTACTGCTAGCTCTTCAAAGCTGGGAAATGAGAGTTTGCCAATTGCAGAAGAAATGCCTGGTCCTGTGCTTGGTAACAGAATCGCTGACCCTGAACTTATTGTCGAAGCTTTTGCTCAACTTTTTTGCCCAAAATGTTTTGCTGAAAAAGTAGAGCTATTTGAGGATTTTCCAGATATAGATTGTGCTCCCATTTTACACTAAAATGTAAGTGTTGTGACTTTTTCTTTACATTTGCTTCATCAAAAAAAGTTGTAAATGCACCTGTCATAAATACCAGGCTAGTATATGGCATGCGGCAAATAGGCAAAGGTTTTGCTGGAGCATTTGAGTTATGCTCAACATTAAATTTGCCTCGACTAACCAAAACTGCTTACAAAAATCAGGAAGCAAAGCTTTTAAAAGGGGTTCAGGAAGTAGCTGAGGAATCCATGATAAAAGCTGCTACTGACATTGTGGAGAAAAAACAAAATCTCTTATCCGATATTGTAAAATGTGGCATATCGGTGGATGGCACATGGCAGCGAAGAGGCTATACATCTATGAATGGATGTGTTCCCAATATCAATTGATCCCGGTAAGGTTAAGACATAGAAGTTTATGTCGTCCACGTCCTACATGTAAGAGACTTCAGACTATGCCAAGAAACTTTGAATATGAGTCGTCAAAAGCCGACCACACATGTCAGCGTAACTTCACAGGTTCTTCATCAAAAATGGAAATTGTGGGGGCTTCACGAATATTTCTTCGATCAGAAAAAAACCGCGGACTTCAATACACTCAATATTATGGGGATGGTGACTCAAAAGCTTTCATGAATGTGAAAGACACTTATGGAATAAACAGTGTGACCAAGTTTGAGTTCATTGGCCATGTACAAAAGAGAGTGGGCTCGCTCCTGAAAACTAAAATTAAAGGACTGTCTGGTAAATGCAAATTAACCGATAATTTTATCGACAGACTTCAAAACTACTACGGAATTGCTGTTCGCAGCAATGTCGGTAACTTAAATGCCAGGCAGCAAAATGTAATTGCTGCGTTATATCACTGTGCATCAAGGGTGAAACCATGATGGTCAATGCCCAATAGGGAAAGAAAGCTGGTGTTATTTTCAGCGGGGGGAGGCAAATGGAACAAAATGTACCACAAAATATGCTGGTTTATCAAATGATGTTTTAAATAAAATTAAACCAGTATATTTAGAATTATGCGACAAACAGATATTAAGTAAGTGCTTATACATGGACGCACGCAAAATGCCAATGAGTGTTTTAATGGAATAGTTTGGCAAAAAGTACCGAAGGAAGTATTTGTTTCGCTCAAAACAATTAAATTTGGGTCGTATGATGCTATTATACACTTCAATGAAAGATTAAATGGGTGTCTAAAAATTTTTAATAAGATGAATATAGAAAGTCCTGGGGTGTTTACCTTACGGGGATATAAACACTTAGATAAATGCAGAATCCGTGAATCGATTCGTAATGCAGACCCCAAAACAAAGAAACACAGGAAAATTTTAAGAGCACTTAAAAAGAAAAAAATAGTGTTTTAGAAGTCAAAGATGGGGAGAATTATATATAAATCTGGTGTATTTTAATAAGAAAGTAAGTGTTTTTCCTGTAATCAGAATAATTTAATGTTATTTTTGTCGTTTTCTCAAAATGAGTTTTTACATTTTTTCTTACCCCAAGACACAATCCTCAAAAAATTATGCTGAATGAAATAAAAATTTTATGTATGTTTTTTAATACTTATCAGGAATAACCTTTCAAGATTTTGTGTTGAGTAGAAATTTTTTTATATAGCAATAAAGTGAAAATTACAATAGCTTTTAAAGAAAATTTCAACGTATAGAAGCTCGAAACACAATAACTTCTCACGTAATAGTTATATTACCAAAAATAAGAGTCTATTCCCTAGATAAGGTTGTATGCTATATTATTCAATTTACAAAATGTCAATATATTTATTTTCTTTTCAGTTATGTTTTGCGTAAAATCTTATTTTTGCTCATTTTTTTATAAAATACTCCTTTGACAGTAAAAATGTACACTAACAAAACTTTTCTTGGGTATTTTTCTAATTTTAGAAACCCATAAGGTCATAAAATATGCATTTACAGGCAAAATTCAGGTTAATTCAACATTCAGATTTATAGAAACAAAATTTTTAGAACCAAATCCTTTGGGAAATTTATATAAAAATATTTTTTTTAAACTTACATAGTGTTTTTTTCCTTACATTTGTATGAAATGTATTTAAAAAATAATATATGCTTAGAAATTCTTAGATAATTTGTTTAAAAAAAATACTCTTTTTTATTTTAAAAATGAAACTTATATATTTCAACATAAATTAAACTAACAAACACTAAAAAAACATTAACTCAAATTAAGCATATAAAAAATAAATTTATTCAGATTCATAGAAAAAAAATTTTTGGAACAAAATACTGTGTGAAACGTATAAAATCTTTATACAAAATGCTCATAATATTCAAAACAATCAGGTGGACATAACATGTCTCTCTTACTTCTTAAAAAATAATATCTAAACTAAGATTTTCAAAAAATTTTTCAGTTACATAATTTACTGGATTTAATAATAAAAAGTTTTTATTTTCAAAAAGTTTATTATGAAAACATTCAAGAAAATGATCTGCTCCGCCTGCAAAATTAAATTCATGAGATAATAAACACAAGTTTCCTTCAGGTCTGTATGCCTTCATAGGACAATGGTTAGCGTAATTGAAAAACTATTGTCCTATGGAGACATATTGTTCTGAGGCTGTGAGTTTGACTCCTCAGGATTTATTATTGTTATTTTTTTATTTGAGCGTTATTTATTTCAATCATTTTAAAATCTAATAATTAGTGTATATTTTAATCAATAGGTGGCGCCATGAGCACTTTTAACATTACCATACTTCAATTTTTGACACATTTTTTTTTTTAAAAAAAAGACTCAACTTAGTAGTAGGAGGAAACAACTCAACTCGACCACCACCTGCACCTCAAAAACCAAAACCATAGTAGGAGAAAAAAAACTCAACTGAGCAACGGGAAGAAAAACAATTCAACTCAGCACAGCTTGCTTCCTGAAGAATCGGCTTTTCTTACCTACTGTCATATATAAAAAATTATATACAAAAATTAACACTTATCTTGATAATTTGTAAGGCTTTATAATTAACCCTTAAATGCCGATTAAAAGTTTCGATTTGTTCCCCAATCCCAAAATTTTTCCCACGTGGGAGGGGTGTTACCCGGGAGGGTAGAAAAATAAGGAAATTCTCTGAAATAAGAAAATTCTTCGCAATCACCCAAGCTATTTTTGCATTCCAAACCCTTTTGGAAAAATTTTTAGGGATAGAGTGCCAAAAAGGGGGTATTCGGAAAGACGTAAAACGCCCGGGAAAACCCCTTTGGCCAGTAAAAGTTTATATAAGCCGGTGGCACTCAAGAAAAAGTCGTATAGCAGCTTTAATTTCAAAGTATAGCATTACTGAGTTCAATAAATTGATATTTGTATGGGAGGGGGGAGGGATTTAGGTTGGTGTGTGTGGGAAAGGCTCGAAAATTTGAAAGTTTAAAAACACTGGGGCTGCTATTGTTATGTATATGTTTATTTTCATGTATGTATGGGTTTATATCTAAAAACATTTTTTAAATTTGTTATTTTTTATGTTGTGATTGTGTTTGATACCAATAAATTTATTGTTTTTAAATTTGCATGTCATTTTTTTTTTAAATTATTTTTAATTTTAATTCTCTTTTTGTAAATATTATGAAAATAACGGTAAAGAAATAAGCATAGTTTTGTAAAAGTAACAATCCTAATAACATTATAAATACGAATGTTTGTTGTGCTTTCACGCCTAAACCAAGAAACCGATTTTAAAAATTCTTTCACCAATTGAAAGCTAGATTATCAACGAGTAACATAGGGCATAGTTTACCCCCGTATTTCTACGAGAACGGGAACTAAGTGGGTATATAAGGCACTCATCATGAATCTCCGGACCTACAGATTTGTAATGTTTGTTCCTCTCATGGAGTAGAGATCCGCTAAGAGAACGGATTTTGTGAATAAGGGGCCTTACAAGGCTTAAGGGACGTTATAGATAAATATACGCGTTTTTGAAATATTAGACCCATAAACTTGAAATTTTGTAAGCACATTCATTTCACAAAGTAGAGATCCACTACAATAGGGGTTTTGCGAAAATAGACCCGTAGGCCCCGCTTATATGGGCGAAAATTGTCGGCAAAATACCGCATAGCATCCGCTTTTCACCCGTTTACACGAAGACCTCGCAATGCAGGTCTGTCTTTTGTCCCTGCTTTCGACTAGGAATTTTGCGGTGCTAAAAGCGGAGTCCCATGATGCATTGCGCCAGAGATTCAAGATGGCTGCTGTTGTCGAGTGCGCTTGTTGGTCAACAGAGGTAG
Source organism: Trichonephila inaurata madagascariensis (assembly GCA_019973955.1). Classification (NCBI taxonomy): domain Eukaryota; kingdom Metazoa; phylum Arthropoda; class Arachnida; order Araneae; family Nephilidae; genus Trichonephila; species Trichonephila inaurata. The sequence continues at coordinate 65,461 of BMAV01006865.1, forward strand.
TTATAGCACTAATAATTTGATGGAACTGACCAAGATTCGGAAGTTTACAAGTGCCCATTTACGATTAATATAATATTCTATTCAGGTACAGGGAAGGATGTAAATTAATTTATATTTAGTATGCTCTGCATGTATGTTTCCAATATTTTAATAAGATGATTCATATATTTTAAGACAGTTTTTGAGATTGATTTGAAATTATTGCAATATAATTCTTTTGGAAGTACACAATAAAATTGCATTTTTTTTGTTGTTATTTTTCCTGATTTATCTTATTGAGTGTTTCCATATAAGAAGTAAATATTAGTAATATCTTGTAATTAAATAACTCCATAAAGGTGTATTGGATTTTTTTACTGTGAAAGTTGATATAACCAATAGAATGAGCTGTTTTATATTAACATTCCCTTAAATACATGAGGATAAGAACTTAAAAAGAACATTTCATTTTCTACAATCTTCAGTTGTGATTCACTTGTTATTAAAGCAAACCATGATTTACTGTACCAAAAGATATCCCTTTATACACACATACCTACAAAATTATTTTAAAAAAGTAGGCTAAATACTACTTTTTTCTCCTTGAAGGATTAAATAATACCAAATCTTATGAATGGCTTTTAGCAATTTATTTACAACAAAAAAGTATTAATTTTTCAAAATATTTACAAGAGTATTAAATGTCATTAACCCAAACAAATCAAATGAAACAAAAAAAAAAAATTAAGAAAATTATCTTCTAAATCAAAGATTTCATAAATAAAAAGGTCAAATTATGCAAAATTTCTAAAATGTTCACTTTAGGTTTATAACAAAAACTTAAATTTTTAAACACCTAATGATTAGGCAATTAATAGTAAAAAAAAATACATTAAAAACATTTTTTTCTTCAAAGTTTCTACGAATTTTATTTACTCTAATTTCAATACTATCAAAATTAATTTAATCAAATTAATGCTTTTTTTTTTTGGATACAATACATTTACAAAAGTAAGATTTGAAATGGTCTTCCCTTGTTTACAAAGAAATTAATGGCAAAAACTAGTCTTTTAGTCAGCCAACTGTGTGAAATATACCAGAAACTAGAAAGCAAAAACCTATAACATTTGTATATAGGTTAGCTACAAAACTTTTCATAGTATTTTTGAGAAATTGTATATGGTATGGGTCAGATTAAATGAAATATCACAAAATTTTGAAATTTCAATCTTACAAACTGGGAGAATATAAAATCCACTTCTATACAGTCAACTTTCAAATTTACATAGAACACTGAAATCATGAAAACTTATAGAAAGAAGTTGAAAAAAAGAAACAAATAACGTATATATAACAACAAAAAAAATCATACACGATTTCTTGTAAAATACCCGGAAAAACCCTTTTTTTCTTGCCCAAAAATACAATAAACCTTTGTATAACATTTGTTTCATCATAACACAGTTAAAATTTACATATTAAATATTTGGAGGCTTTATTTTTTTTAAACCCAAATTTAATTTTTTCCTTGCTTTAAATTTTAAAAAAAATAAATCTAAAATTGCATATATTAAAAAAATTGGGGGCTTTTAAAAAAAGGGTTTTCTTTTTTTTAAAACCTTTAAAATTTAAAATTTTTGGAGAAATGCATTGACATGTTATTTTTTTATCACTGATATGCAGCTGAAGAATCCTTTTATATTTTAAACATTAATATTTTTAAAAAAATGGAAGATGAAACGATATCAGAAAAAAGATTCAGAATTCTCGCTCTGAAATTTAATGTTTAAAAATAAAAGTTAAGACAAAATTTAAATTTTGAATTTTATTAATTCGAAAAAGTTACCATAGTTTATCTTAATAAATTAATCACAAATTGTCCCAAATTTTAAAGGCAAGATTCTTTTACCAGGGCAATCCTAAATTTCTTTGAAACTCTTTCCCCATTTCCCCCCAAATTACCTTAAAAAATATTATATTAAATTATATTTCAAAGTTTCTTTTAAGAAATGCTAAATCGGTACTCGTCCCCATTCCACAAATTTCGGAACTTTGTTTTAAAACTGGGGCTAATTTCACCACAAGAAAAAAGACATAAAAAAATTTTAAAAAAAAATTACATCACTATTATTGTTTTGTGTTAAAAACATGATCGGGGACAGTTTCTTATTGGCTGTATACCCGCAGCATTTGGCTTTTTTTTATTTGAAAAAATTGGTCATATACATTAAAGCCCCCTTTGCCCCTTAAGCATGTTACACAAAAATATCAGTGATTTTTTTGGGTGATGGAACAATTTTTTTTTGAAATTACCTTTTTTACTGAATTCTTCATGAATATAGATTATTTAAACAACAATGTCAACTTATTCATTTAAAGGGGGAATAGAGAGTTAAAAAGGAATTATATTAAAATTCTGAAATATTTCCATTGCTTTTAGAAAGTAAACATCCTACAGAAAAAAGTCTATATTAAAATGTATTTGGTTTTTACATGATCCTAATTTCCAATAAACATCATAGAACTGATCTAAGTAAATTTTGGGTCAATATTTGTAACTAACTCAATGCGACAAATTTATTTAGGTCTTAAATTTATTAGCAGGATAAAAATCAATATACATAAATTTAGACTGTAATACTTATGTAAAAAAAAACCCAAAATATTCTTATGTTTTTAAAAATTTCAACTGGGGTTTCACAGATTTCTTTACCACACCATGTTGATATTTCAATAACAAGGGAAAAGTCTTTATATGAAAAATTTAAAAAAAATTATTAATTTTACATTTTAATTGTGAAATACCAATAATTGCATATTTGTTATCCATAGAAAAAAAAGGTACATCTATGTGAAAAAAATTTATATCAGTCAAATTCTAAAAAAACAGATGTTTGAAATCCCACGTAATAAATAGATCCCACACAAATTTTAATAATAATTTTTTTGGGGGAAAAATTATGGATTTAAAAACGATTTTTATTTTGATCATGTACAAGAGAACAGGAATTTAATATTAAATATATGCACACAATTTTATATTCTATAATAACATATTTTAATCCCTTTAAATTTTTTCCCACATTCAGAATGTAATTCTCGATAAATTCATCTTTTAAAAAAAATAGTACGTGAATAAAACTTTCAAAATGTTGCATGATTTTTATAAAAAATTTTTACAAATGGTAATTTTTATTTCTAATATTTGAAAGTGGTCTAAATTATCAAAACTTTTTTTAAATATAAATGTATATTCATAACAGATTTTTGTGTTCTTATTTTAGATAATTAAATACAGAAATATCTCTTTTAACTTCTCTGAAGATGTAAAACATATGAAATTTAAGCTAACTAAATATATTTTATCTTTTTATGTATGTTCTCTATATAATGTAATTTAAAACAAAAATTTCCATTCCTGTAAAAATCTACCCAAAGTCCGATTGGATTGTTCGGCTACTTATCTCGCCAAGTTTTTTCTTGCCACAAATCGTAGGGTTTCTACTCCAAAACACAACACAATAAATCGCACCAAACTGGCGATTTTTCAAAATTTATCGGACCAGTGGCCGATTCGATCTTTATGTGAACACAAAAATACTAAAAATGGAGTTCGGTTTTTGGTGGCGACGGTTTCTAAATGGTTGGTATTGATGGGAGGCCGAGAGTTCTGGTCCCTGAGATACAATTTTAATTTTGCATCTGCCCTGTTTACAGGAAACAGAGATTAACTTAAAGAATGTGGGTACATTCCCAGTTCATTGCACTCTCTGGCGGACAAGGTTGTATTCTTACGCGGACTGTGAGTAGCCGTTGGGCAAATCGGGAGCGGGGGGAGTGGACAGTAATAAATTCGCAGCGGATTGCGAAGTAATGCGGTCAGCTTTAAAAGCACTTGCACGCTATTTCTCGGGGCTTTGGAGCTGTCTTCCTGGATATCCAGAAGGCTTTTGATCGTGTCTGGATCAGTGGGCTCATTTACAAATTGATCAAATATAACTTCCCTCCCTCTCTCATTCATATCATAAATTCTTATCTCGTCAATAGGTACTATCAGGTCAGAGTCAATAATACACTCTCAGACACACATTTTATAAACATCGGATGCCCACAAGGTTCCTTGCTTGGTCCGATTTTATTTAACCTCTACATCAATGACATGCCAACACACCCACAAACAATGTTAAACCTTTATGCAGATGACACTTGTATCACTGCCTGTTTTAAAAATCATAACACCATCACTCTCGCGTTAAACAGGCATCTCTCTCTCCTGGAAAAATTTTTTAATGATTGGAAAATTAAAATTAATGTTGACAAGACTATTGCTGTTATTTTTACCAGGAGGAGAAAATCTTGCACTCCACCACACTTTACTCTACTCCACTTCACTGGTCTCAATATAAATATTTGGGCGTCATGTTGGAATAAACTCATCTGGAAACAAAACATTTGGCAGAATAAATTCCGGTGCGCGCTTAGATTAATTTACCCCTAATAAACCGGAATTCTGAAATGACTATCTCAAACAAGGTACTTCTCTACACTGCCGTCTTGCGGCCCATTCTTAGTTACGCCGCTCCTGTGTGGGGCTATGCAGCAGATTCTAATATCAAAATTCTAGAAGTTGCTCCAAACTCTCTCATAAGAAGTATAGTTAGACCTGGCAGATATGTCAGAAATTCTCTGATCTACAAGGATTTAAAAATCCCTGCTTTTAAAACTTACATTCAGAATCTTGCCAGAAAATTTTTTAACGACATCCCTTTTACTAATAATTTAAACTTACTTGATATTCAAAACTATATTTTGGAAGATAAAATTAAAAGGCCAAGGAGAATACTCCTCGACTCATATAATCCCCCCTATCTATTTCTTGTTCATTCACCGACGGTGAGTGAACCATAATAGCTAAATTTTTTATATTTCATCTGATTTTTGCTTTTTAACTCTATTTTATTTTTTCTTAATTTTTCTGCTGCATCCACCAGGACCCCCTTTTAATCTTTATTCTCAGGGCAGCCAATAGAGAGTTATTTCTCACTTACTGCATTCATCCAAACTTCAGTGCCATCTACTACAATCAGTTCCTGCATCCATAGTCCATCAATCATTTTCTTCACCGTCAAAATCAAGAGGACCGCCCAAGTCTCTGACGTCACTCCGTGTCCCTTCTACCTAGCCAATCGCATACCAGCCTCTACTTTTCGCCCGGAAACCTCTCAGTCATGTCAACCACTTCAAGGCACCATTAATCATTCAGATAGGGGAAGGAGGGTCAGTTCTGACCCATTTCCCCAAGACGTCAATCGAAACTTTTTCTCGGGGCTTTTTCTCCTTTCCTTAGATTACTTGCCAGCACCACTCCACCCTCCCAGGTCTCCTACTCCGCCTACCCCTCACTCAAATAAGTACCGTTTTTACTCTGTTTTAGAATGTAAATTTCAATATGCCGTTATTCTAAATAAAATTGTGTTACCACTATACGATCAGACTTTAATTTTAGTTGAGTCATTTATTCTGGTTGTAATCCCATGATCTGTAGGAACCTCGGATCAGTATTGAAAACAAATGTCATTCTTATCCATGTTTACAAAACACTCGAATTTTTACCGGGATATTAAAAAAGATTTTTTCCGACAATCGACATCTTTTACTATAATCGGGCAACCACGTATAGTCAAATACCAAATTTTTTAGCGGGTATAATGTAAATGTGCAAGAGCATAAGTAATAGTAAACAAAGAAATGTTTGGCGGTAAAAAAACGAAAACATAATCCACATGTCCTCTTCATGATAATCGCGCTAAAAGTTCTAGTTGTTTCCATGGTTACATTTTATAATCACGTGAATCTATCAACCAATCACCAGATTCTCATGTAAACGGTTTGAAAAAATATCCCGGTATAATCCCGGCTTTCATCCTCATTATGAAATTGCCGGTATTTTGCCGGCTTCCATGTAAACGGGGCTGTAGAGAGCGTTGCGGGGACATAAGAACGTTATAGATAAATATACTCGTTTTTGAACTATTAGCCCTATTAACTTGAAATTTGGTAAACACATTCCTTTCATGGAGTACTTAAGCCCCATTTACATGGACGAAAATTGACTGCAAAATACCGGCATTTATCCTCTCTAGGCTTACTTGCACTACGATCTGGTTTGACTGCAAAATACCGGCATTTATCCTCTCTAGGCCCACTTATACTACGATCTGGTATTATACCAGTTTGAAAAGCGGGTTTGAATTTCGTACCCGCTTTGGAGCAAGGTTTATGGGGTAAAAAGCGAGTACGTTTTATAATTTCCCATGATGCTTTGCGACCGAGATTCATTTGTTCTAGTATATTTGTAGAATCTAACGTTGAACGACCACAAGAAATTAAAAAACAGATATTAAAAGAGAAATGTTAAATTAAAAATATTAAAAAAAAAGCAAGAATGCGAAAAAAAAATTAGAAATTTTATTTATATAATTTGACAATACATATCAAGCATTCACTCATTTACACTCAAATTACCCCCAGTAACAATAAAATAACCATTTTTAACTTCATTATAAATAAATCATACATTTAAAATTTTATCATCAAAAGTTTTATGCTAGCAAGTCTTTGTACATAAGAAAAGTAATAAACATGAAAGTATAATAAATGTAGAGATTTTATTTATTTTTTGACAATATATCTGTAAGTTGAAAATATTTGTAACTTTATATAAAAATATTCCAATGAATTAAGTTTTCAATGTTACTGTATAATTAGTTTGTGTTAAGTTTAAGTAATAATTTTTATCTTTATGATAAATAAATTATAAATTTTACTGTCATGAGTTTCTTCTCACTTAACCTATTTCTTTTTTCTTCCATACTTCAGGATTTTTGTAGCTCGTAATAAAACCGATGCTTACGAGATCTATTACGACTATTTTTTAAAGGCATTTTTAGAAATACAAAAAAAAAAAAACAGTTGAATTGAAGTAAGTTCTGTAAATAAATAAACACTTATGTTCCTTGTTTTAAAAATGACTAAGACAAGTAGTATTCAAATTATTGTACTTCGGTAAGAATGATTGTCCTGCGCATAATCCTATTAAAAGTAATGTCAAAAAATTCACTAGGCGTGGAACTGCCCCCACTTTTTACTGTTTCTCTCACCTTTGTTACAAAGCAATAAAAGTGTCCCATTTTATACTTTTTGTGTTTTTCCCTCTTTTATTAAGACTTCAGCCCGACACATGTTTTCTGGTCCCCGCTCTGATGGAGTTAAATACCCCAGAGAAATTGACATCATGACGTGACGAACGTGTGACACCAGGGGTCGGTAACCTATGGCACATATGCCAAAGTAGACACGCGGTACAATTCTCAGTGGCGCTCTACACCACTCAATAAATTTGTTAATTTCTGAGAGGATGCAAGTTGATAAATTTGTAATGGACCTTTTTCGACAAAAATCTCCAGAATCATGGACATTTACGGAATTACATATTCATTTTTTCGAGCTTTTGTGCGAAAGCTTACTGAAAATTTAAACAATTATAAGGTTTAAGATTTCTTAGGGAAAAAGTATTAAATTTGAATTTTGAAAAAATAAATTGTTAAATTTATATAAAGCTTTAAACATTTAGGAGGCATGAATGTGTGCAAATGTGTATTTAAGTAACAACTTTGACAGAAAGCATTTTTACCAATTGCGCACACATATTTTCTTTGGTATGGATTAGTAAATATGTAACATACATATATGTAAATTTATATTTAAAGAACCTTCAGAAAAATTCCTGTAAAATATTTCACAAACATGAGGTTTGACTTGGGTATGAGCACGTAAATGACTTTTAAAACTACCACTTTGAGAGAAAGACTTGTTGCATAGTTCACAAATATGAGGCTTTTCCTTGGTATGAATACGTAGATGTACATTTAAGGCACTATTACGAGCGAAACCCTTGTTGCATATTTCACAAACATGGGGTTTTTCCTTGGTATGAATACGAAAATGGACATTTAAACTTTCTCTTTGAGAGAAAGCCTTATAGCATATTTCACAAACATAAGGCTTTTCCTTGGTATGAACACGCAAATGTTTTTTTAAATCACCATTTCGGTAGAAAGCCTTGTTGCATATTTCACAAACATGAGTCTTTTTCTTGGTATGAATATGTAAATGTGAACTTGAATGATCATAGTAATTGAAATCCTTGTTGCATACATGACAAACTTCAGGCTTTTCTTTGGGCAGATTACTCAAGTTAAGTTTTAAGATATCATTTGGCGAAGTCCCCATCTTCTTAGTTTATAAAATTGGAAATCTCAGGCGATATCACGAAAATCTTTATCTTATTTTAAGGGACGAGAATAGGCGAGATAGAGTTCTCGGTTTATGATTATGTAATTTTATATGAGGAGAAATGTTTGTTTTGAATCAAATCTAGTTGTATTTTAAATTAATGCACAAAATGAAATTCAGCTGAATTCGCATTTAAACAAAGCGTAAAATTTATGCCACATCACTTTTATCACGTACTTTTTAGAGTAAAATTCAAAAAGCCATGGACTTAACTTATGTTCCATAAAACAATAAGCTTTCAGTGAAAGACAAATAGCACGATGCCCTGTTTTAGTTGTGAAATGATTGGTATGAAATAACAACTCTCCAAAAGCGCAATTTTTTTGATGATGAGCCACATCATTTTAAATAAATATTATTAGCATGAAGTCGGCAGACTTCAAATAAATAGCACAGACATCTTTTCTCCAATTGGATATCTTAAGAACTCGTAAGGCTTTAAATTCAAAGAATTCTTTCCCAAATTCATATGATTAAACTGTGTTTGACACAATTTATACAAAACTCTTTTGGATTTTTTTACTTTTTAAGGAAATAAGGCTCATTCAAATGAAAATATATTGACAATTTTTTTGCGGAATTGTTTTTAATAATTTTTTTCTATAGCTAAAGTATTGTCCTATTTGAGGCAGAAAATAGTATTTTGAGATCTAAAAATCTAAATTCCTAAGAAAGAATCTTTTTAATATCCACTTCAGAACCTTCCATGTTAAACATAAAAAACTCAGCTAAAACACTCCATATTTATGTAGTACATCTTCTTTTCTCTAAAATAATTCATATTTTTTCTCAAAAATCTTTTCTACGCCTCTGATTTTCTTCCTTACGATGGTTTTACTCTGGAATTCCATAATTCTCTAAATTCTCCAATTCCTCTGAAAATAAATATAGCCATCAATATCAATATTAAAATTATGAAAAACATAGTACAACTAGAATATATAATTAAACGAAATAACTATACTCTGTTTCACCTCAAGTTGGCAGCGTTGGGAAAGGTAGGGAATGTAAAACTTTAAAAGTAGTTCCAAATGTTCGGGAATTTAAATCAATGCAAATGCACAAAAAAATTATTAAAAAGTAAATGTATTATATAAATTGTAGGTTTAAAGATATATTTTGAATTAATCACATCTTAAAAGCATTTATTCTTTAATCCCTGTGAACGAATACAGTAGAAAACAACCACATGACTTTTGGCTGACAACAATATTTAGCTGAAAAGAAGATAACATTCTTCCGAAATATTCGCACCAAATCAACGCCATTCGCTTTGCGATTTAGCTTCATTCTTAGATAATATTTTTACATCTCGTGCGCTATCTTAATTTTGTTTTTTTTGAAATTTTAAACATTTTTTTACAACAAAACAGTTCTAAATATCAAAAATATAAAAATTTTTGTATTAAATTATTATAATAAATCTTTTTTTTTTTTAAAAGTTATACTTATTGAGCTGAATATATAAACTTTGCATATAATATCAGTAACATAATTTTTGAAGTATGCATCGAGATATTTTTTTCCAGATAAGCTATAAATTTTATAAAAGATTATAAGTTTTAATATATTGATGAATTTTTGAAATTAATCCCCAAATTCTATTATGTACTTCTGTATATCTTAAACTAACGTACATAAACGGCATTTACATGTAATATGAATAATAATTACGAACTAATTTAAAACAGTAATAAAGGAAAACAAATGATTAATTATTTATAAACAAGATATAGAAATTTTTATTTTATAAACAGATGTAATAAATGAAATTATGAAACTAAAGATATATGAGCCGTTTATTTTGAAAATAGCATATAAGTCACTTAAAAAAATCAATGTAATGATAGCATGTGAATTACAATTTAACCGTATTTTTTCATTTAAAAAAATGCAATCAACATGTTGGGAACTATTGAGATTTTATTCGCGAAAAGTTTTGCTAGTTAATTAATCAATATTTTTAAACATATTGAAACATAAACTCTTAAATATTTCGATTAAAGAATATTTTATATATTTATATAAAGAATATTTTATTTATTATTAATAGTATAAGCCCCTTATACTATTATCAAAAAAAAAAAAGCTCATACAATTTTAATGAACAAATTTTTCAGAGTAATTTTTTTGCTCGCCAAATATGGAGAATTTTATTTGTTATAGTCACACTCTTCTCCTAAAGTAACCCTGTAGTGGCTGTGATTTGGTCCGCGTACCCTTCCCAGCGCTGCCAACTTAAGGTGAAACGGAGTATACATCACAGTTTCCAATTTTAAGAGAACCGATACCTCTTTCGACATTCTCTGCATTACTATACTGTACCGTTCAAAACATTCACTAGCATTTTCATATGTTATAATATCTATAACGCATATGTTAACTTAAATTTTCATAACAACAATATTTTATGCACACTGGTCTCACAGTATATCGTGATAAATTCATAGACTCAAATAATTTCTGTTTACAGTATTATTGAATTTGCCCTGTCCCTTTCCAAAAAGCCAATCGACTCTCATTCTCTAAACTATGTTTCGTTTCATCTAAATGTAGCAGGATTGGCTAGATGGAAAATGAACCAATCTGCTTTAAAAAGTAGTTCTATGTTGTTTTGAAATTTAAAATAAAAGAAATGCATAGCAATTTGTAAAAAGTGTCATAAATTATATAAACATTGTGATTTTAAATATAAATTTCCAAACTATATAATCACATGTCAGAATTTTTTTACTGTCAAAGTGATAAAACAGTCGAAGCAACGACGTGATAAAATTCAAATTTGGATGCAAACCTGTTTTGGGCTAACTTTTCAGACGACCTTGCTGCGCTTTGCTGTTGTTCAAAGTTACAATTCTGACCTCGTTTTTGTTTGACATTGTAAACATGGCTGAAAAAGTATTTCCTCGGCTACGTTGTATACTCCAGCAATGCTAACAAAACAAATTGAAAGTTGAGTCCACTGAAATGTATTGATGGTTTACAGTCAATATGGGAATAAAACCCTCAAGAATCTATCAATCAATTCGTGGAAAAAGTTTCTCAACCTCAAAGTTTCAACTAAACGGTTTCTAAAAAAAAAGTTTTTAATTGGGGGAAAAAAAAAGAACATGGGTTTCTTTTATGAAACAAGAAAAGGCAGTGATTCTTTAAGATTAACTTTAACAATAAGAAAAAGAAATGACATGAACATTCTTAGACATATATGTAGAAAAATTTGACTGTTAAAATGAACAAAGAAAAATCCCTCTAAAAAATATGACTTTCAAAGGAATTTTCTGAAATAAATTTAAGGCTTGAATTTTAAAAAAAAGAATAATAACTAAAAAAATAATCACGCTTATTTTACTCAATTTATCTGATTTCAATTTAGCATATACAGTGGGGGCCAAAATTGCGGACACTTTTTTAAATTGTTACGTTTTTTAAGTTAGTTTGCTTATAGAAAATGATACACTGCCCAAAATGCAGAGTCTTTTACATCATTTTAAAGAAAATTTAATTCTAAATTTAATACAAAAACCAAATTCAAATATTTACAACGCAAAAAAAGTTATGCTGCAATAACTATCGATATACGTTAGATACTGATGATATTAGTGATTTATTAGTGCTTAGTAAGGGAATCTTTATTTGTATTACACCTTCGTATCGACGTTTTCTTGAGCTGAAAATAGTTTTAAGTTCTTCCTTCGTTATTACATGATGACAGGAAACAATTGCATCCTTATTAGCTCCTTTTTTCAAACGGTGCCAGAAGTTTTCAATAGGATTGTGGTCAGGACTGTTTCCTGGCAAGGACAACAGTGATATTTAGTCGAGAAGCAATGGTATAAAATAAAAGAGTAGAATGGACACCTAGAAAGAGATTTATGACAAGAAAGTTGACTTTCCTGAGTTAAAATTGCAAGACAGGAGGGTGGTTCAATGACTACATCTGGAGACTGAAAGTTTTGCTTAAGACGTCAGGAGACAAATTTAATAAAACACAAAGAAAGAAAAGGCCGAAAAATATGCACCACATCTGTTAAGGACCAAAAAACAAAAATGCTATGTCTACAAGATAAAAGATTGTCATCAACGGTCATCAGAAGTTATCTGAATGATGCTGGTGTTTCTGCCGATTCAAAAATAATCAGGAAAAGAGTAGCAGGTGTTAAGACTAAGAGGTAGAATTACACGAGAAAAGCCTCATCTCAATTTACAGCAGCAATAAAAAAGATTACTATGGGTAAGGGAACACATTAATTTGTGATACAGCCCTCCTTTGGTGACCGTATCTTTGATTGTCAGCGTGAACTAGAGTGTAGGGTTTACGAAAGTAATAGACATTTTAAATTCTTAATATGACTTTATTAAGAATAGAACTTAAATGTCTAACAATTTAGATAAATTTAAATGAGTGAGAATCTAGAATAAACGAACACACAGTAATAGTTAAACCGAATCACGTAATTTAGACCACTTTCTCTAAGCTATAATTATTTTCCGCCTACTCTTACTTCTAATATTATTACAAGTCCTAATATCAAATAATCAGTCCTACCTTAATCTAAGTAAGATTCGATTTCTATATGGAGACGTCTGGGCGCGCGTGCAATGGTATGCACCTTGTATTACTGGTCTACTTTTCAAGTAACTTCACGAGTGGCTGTCAATTCACGCTTGTATTTCCTCAAACATAACTTTCCCCAAATTGCCATCCTGCTTGCTGAAACTTCTGTTCGTTTAAAAGCTATCTTATTTGCATTCATTGTTCACATTTCGCTTCTTGAGTTTTAGTTGGAAAAGAGTTGCCATTAATCTTGGCCACCAAAGAACCCAGAGGTTATGTTAAAGAAAAGACGCGTGAGCCCGTCACAAATTGGTCAAATGATTAGTGATCACAAGTTATATGGAGGGAATAAACTATGATATCGTTATTCGATTGTGATGATCGAAAATATGTAAGGCGTAGAATAGGAAAAATACTACATCCTGACTGTATCTAGGTAACTATGAAGTGCCCACATAGTTTTATGATTTAGTCATGCATATCACCAGATGGTATTGGTGAAATTCCTATCATCAATGGGACACTGAATGTCTGAAAATACATTGACACCATTCTAGAATCCCAAACTTCTATTTTCCATCAGGAATATATCAACCAACAATGATTCCTTTATTTTTCAGCAAGATTCTGCTCCTTGCCACACAGTAAAGTAGCTGAAAGAATGGTATCGTTCTAAGATCATTAAGCTGTTGTTCTGGCCAGGAAGCAGTCGTGACCTTAATCCTGGAAAACTTGAGGCACCGTTTGAAAACTCTTTACCGAATGTGGTACACATGAAATAAATAAAACATTAATTGAAGATATAATTGTTTCTTGGCATCATGTAATAACGAAGGAAAAGTTTAAAACTATTTTTAGCTCGATGAAACATCGATGTGAAGCTGTAATAAAAAATGAAGGCTGAACCACTAAGTACTGATAACTCACTGCTATCATCAGTATCTAACGTATATCGATAGTTATTGCAGCATAACTTTTTTGTGTTGCAAATATTTGAATTTTGTTGTTTGTATTGAATTCAGTATGAAATTCTCTTTAAAATGATATACAAGACTTTGCATTTTGTTCAACGTAACATTTTCTATAAGCATACTAATTTCATAATGTTTCAATTAAAATTATCAACATCAATCTGGTTTTCACATCTATTGACACTCCGAGCAACAATTATATGCATATTTTATGGGTTTTTTATTATTCAAACATATTACGGGCTGTACAAGATCATGACAAAATATAAATACAATTCATTTGAAATAACAATTAATATACAATCATATTATTTATGGATAGTATTTGTATTTACTTAAATTTCAATGTACTTGATTTTTAACATTATTTTAATTGTCTGCATCATTGTCATCATTAATTTCAACAATACTTAGACTTTTTGTACTTTCAATTATTTCATTTTGTTTTAAAAAAAATACAATAGGCTTACGGTAACTAAAGTAAGAAAGGAAAGTTTGATTCAAATTTATCTAACAAGAGGGGACTAAGGAATTTATTTCGATCGGGTTTGGGGTAATAAATATCTTTTAGGTGTTCAACCCTCAATGTAATTCCGTCGAATGGCCAGTCAATTCCGGAGAAACTTCGGGAAAATTTAGGCTAAGCTTTTATACAAATAAATTTTAATTTTCCCAACGAGTTCGTAGCTTGATTGGTAAATCGTCTGCTTTCTATGCTGGAGGTTAGGGTTCGATTCCACGCGATAAACTTTTTTTTCTTCAATTCATTTAATTATTTTTTTAAATTAAATAAATTTATTTATGAAAGGTTTATTAAATATTAAATGATATTTTTTGTGATTATTTTGTATTTTATAAAATAAAAATTTTTTTAAATATATAACTTAAATTTTTTTACTAGTAAAATTATTAAAAATTATTATTAATTAAAAATATTAAAAATACTTATTAAATAAAAATATTAAAAATACTTATTCAATAAAAATATTTAAAATAATTATTAATAAAAATTATTAATAATTAAAATTATTAAATTAATTATTATTCATTAAAATTAATTAATTAATCACTATTTATACTAATTAAGTAGTTACTATTTATTATAATTAATTCATTATTATTAAACATTAGTATTAATAAGAAATATTATTAATTTTTTATTAAAATTATGATTTATTATTGAAATTATTATTAATTTATTATATAAATTTATTAAATTATTTAAATAAAATTATTTAAATAAATTTTTGAAATTAAATAAATTTATTTGAAAAGGACTTATTAAATATTTTATAAAATTGTAAAATAATTAATTAAATAACATAAAAAAGACATGTTTTTTATTATATTAATTATAAAATAATTAATTTAATAATAATAATATATTGTATAAATTATTTTATATTATATATAATATTTTATTTATAGTATATTTTGTATTTTACATTAAAAACTATTTGCAACTAATTTTTTTTGTAAAATATCATTTAATATTTATTATATATTTTATTATAAATATTATTTATTAATATAAAATAGATTTATAAAATTTAATATAATTATTTATATAATCAAAGTAATTTTTTATTTTATAAAATACAAAATAATTACAAAAATATCATTTAATATTTAATAAACCTTTCATAAATAAATTTATTTAATTAAAAAAATAAATGAATTGAAGAAAAAAAATTGATCTCGTGGAATCGAACCCTAACGTCCAGCAAAGAAAGCAGACGATTTACCAAACAAGCTACGAACTCGTTGCAGAAAATTAAAATTTAATTGTATAAAAGCTTAGCATGAATTTCGAAGGCTGATTTCTCCGAATTGACTGGCCATTCGACGGAATTCCATTGAGGGGTGAACACCCTAAAAGAGTACTACTATTACACCAAGTCTCAATCCGAAATGAATTTCCTTAGTCGTACCCTCTCCTTATAAGTATCGCGTAAAAACCGCATCGATCGTCGTTTTATATTTAGTGGTAGATTTTTATAATCTGCAAAGTTAATATTGAAGTCTCCACTTAAAATCATCGGTGCATTATCATATTTTTCGCCAAATCTTTTTTTCGAGTATTTCAGAGCCTTCTTTTGTATAAATCATCAAATTTTCGAATAAAAATTGTTTTTTCTGTCTCATAGATTTTCTAGGCGAAATATAAACGGTAACCATTATAATATGTATTGCCCATTCTTGGAATCGCAATGAGCAACGCATATTTTCCCTATATCAGAAACATTAACACCAATGCTTCTATTGAATTTAGCATGTATGTCCATATGTGAAGTAATGAAGTGTGACGTATCTTGAGTATTGTAATAAAGAGCTACGCCTGCTGCTGGAACTTCGGGTCTTTTATAACTTACAACAAACTTGAAATTCGGAATATCAGGTGGTTCGTTTTTCATACGGATTTCTGACAAAAGCAGAACATTTGACTTCTTTACGATAGCATCATTTTTTAGGTCAGCTGCATGCGCATGCAAATTTTGACAATTGAATGAAAATATCCATAATCCTTCTTGTTGGAGATGAATTTAGAAAAGTTTTGGTGACCGTTTGTGGTGGATTGTTTTGTAACTTTTCAATTCTAACGTTAGATCCTCTCGATGACTTGTTGTTCTTTTATGATGTTTATCTGTTTCTGAAGCATTTAGAGGTGTTCCTGTTCTACCAATCCAAAATTTCCAGCTGCTGCTAATATTTTCTTGAAAAACCAAAAATAAACCTTGAATCCTCGTTACTCTTGTTAAAGTTTCGTATACTAATTCTCTAGGATGTTTGCGATCGTATTCGTAGACAATAGCAACATAAGTACCTCACTGTGATTTGTGAATAGTCATTGCCAAAGCAGAAATAAGTGGAAAATGTTTTCGTTTCGCTATTATCGTTTTATTGCTATTGAGTGGTACGGATGATGTCTGAGGAGTGATTGGCACAGCATCCTCGTCAAGTTAATGCGGGCGCTAAGATTCCTCGATTTCGTAACTCGTTTTCGTCCACATAGTTTTGGAAATTTCATTCAAATTCTTATATATATGATGTCATGATTTTCATCTCTCTCTACGTATAGAACACAATTTTCCAACAGTGCCATTTGATAATCCGTCTACAACATCTATGTTGTTTGTTATCATGTAAAGAGTCGGTTGAGAACTAAAATTAATTCGTAAGGCAATCCATCAGTGTTATCAGCTCTCATTTTATGCAACTTTTGTCTAACAAAATTTTCTTGCTCAGCATTATGACACCCTACGAAAACATCAGATGCCAAAGATATTGTTTTATTTTCTTCACTGTTTAAAACAGAATGGTTGTAGTCATTTACCGTGGCGTTTGTAAATATGTCTAATTCCTTCAGGACATACTGATTGAGCTTCTTCTTTTGTGATAAATCTTGATTCTATTACCTCTATTTTTTCTTCCGTTAAAATATTTCCATTTCCAATAAAAAAATAACATTATTGTATTATTTTAATATCGAAATATAAATGCAAAATTTTAATTTCTCACATAATTTGATTTCTAAAAATTCCAAAAGTTACATTTTAACCGATACCTTAAAACAATTATATGTTTCTTATTTTGTAAAACTGGTGGTAAGTTTTAAATAATTATTTTTTAAAAAAATCAAGAAACTATTAAATATGCAAAAAGTTTATTTTCGTAATATATTTTTCAATTCGTTACAAAATTACTCGGTAAGTCGGCGAATTACGAGTTCCGTCACCAATAGCTTTTGTAGCATGACGTAAACATAATTCTCAATCACACTCTCGGTAAATTGGCTTTTGTACTACACTGCCATCTGCGAGGAGAAACAACAACCTTTACAGCATAAAGAATCATGAGCATGTCGGTGACGCGAACCCATAAGATTTTCCCCTACTAAAAAGTGTCCAACGCGGCTAAAGAAGTTTTCACTTCAACAAAAACATAACAATTTAAAAAATTGTCCACAATTTTGGCCACCACTGTATTGTCAATAGGAATCATTTCAATTAAAAAGGGCAAAACTTAAGGTTTATACTAAGTTTCAATTAAAAAAATATATATAGCGAATGGAATTAAAGATACGAACTGAACAATGAAACAAAATTTTTGCGCACATTTTTCTTTCTTCGTCAAATTTGAAGAATTTCTTTGGTTATAACAATGCGCTCAATTCATGAAGTTACATGATAAAAACAAACACGTGTTTTCCACTGAATTCAAAACCAACATTAAACTAATTGTACTTGTTGTTCTACTTGTAAAACTCAGATAAAATTTCAAATTTCATATTTGGGTAAAGATGTTTAAATGTTAGGGGAAAAAATTCTTCAAAAAGACTTTTTTAAATTAAAAAAACAACAACATATTTTATGTTTATACTTTTAAATAAAATGCATTTTGTATACATATGTACTTTTTAAGATAAAGTTTCTGCAAAAGCCAAACTTGGCAACACCGGAGCGCGTGAACTGATTAGCTGGAAACACAAGATAGTTTTTATCGTGTGACTATGATGTCGCATGAGTTTTTGAATTGATTGACTAGAATCACGTGGCTTTCACTATAATGTGATTATGACATCACATGAATTGAGCCCATTAGGAGGTAGTGTGAGGGAAAAATCAATCTTCTCCCAGTTTAAAATCTTCCATCCCATTTTTATACTAAATTTTAAAATAATAGTTCATTATCATTACAATAAGTACAATAATTCAAGATAAATCATTAAGTGTCAAACATGCTGGGCCGTTTTTAACCTGCCTGACACCCTAGACACTTCAAAAAGTTATGCTCCGCCTCCTATTTTCAAAACACCCCCTTCCTCTTTCAGTTCTTACCTTGCAAGTTTTGTTTTGGGAGGGACTTTCCCTTAACTCTTTCTTTTCCCTTTTTAGTTTTTGCTCTTTGGAGAATCTTCCCATTATCTACCAGCGTGTTGTGCACTAGCAACCGGCACCCATAAGGAAAGAATAGTGCAATAGTTTAGCCACTCTTGTTCAGTTCTTACTTTACGACATCACGGATCACCCACCCACCTTTTTGTACACTTTGGGTGTAACTATGTTTTATTCTGAAGGCATATTTACGTGTAACTTAATTAAAATTGTTAAATTTAAACAATCTAAAATATAAACAATCAACTTGTTCCACCCTCAGCGGGCCACGGTAAAATTATCAAACGTTGACCGTCCGCAGCGATAAAAAGGTTGCGGACCACTGCTCTAAATAGCCGTCGAGCCGCAAGTCCTCTCGTGAGGTTTGTGGAAGGAGAAGAGAGGTGGTAGGCCCCTGTCCATCTCCTCAAAATTGGGGTGGAAACGAGCCAAATCGTACTATCAACCTGTTTAATGCTCAAAGCTACGTCTAAGGTGTACAATTTAGCCTTTTGCCATGGTGAATTTCGTGGGCCTCGATCTGGCTTTTGCCGATCAGGTGGTATTAACAACAATATAATTTTAGTCTGCCTTTATTGCCAACATAAACAAGGACAATTGCTTCATTTGTGGAAATTTCTATATTCTTTCTGCCACAACGTAAGATTTTTGGGCATAACTTCCATGTAAATGAATTTATGGATTAATTATTGTTTTGTGTTCTACCCCCTAGACATTTATGCAGGACTTTCGGTTTCGACACATCATTGAACATAAGTCTTACAGGATCCATTACTGCCATTGGCAATTTATTATTGTGTTTAAAAGTTTTCACTCAACTTTCTAATAACCTGCTTGGGTATTTTATTTACATCAAGAATTAAGATCTACAGGACAAAAACTATGTAATGGTTTTTCGTCGCTTGAAAGTAGATGGAAATATGCAGCCCAAACAGCTTTCGGTATCATTTTGTATGATTGCATTTACATAGTACGTTGTAATCTGGTCAATCATTCTACCAGTCAGTCTTTCCTTCCCACCAATCGACTTCTCTTCGTTGAGTTTGGAGTACATTTGTTTTAGCTTTCGTAAACGAGTCTCCATACTTTTCTTTTTTGACGTGTCCATTGGAGCAACCGTTTAAGAGAGCCATACTCAACCTGAGGTCCGCCGAGCCTTTTTAAGTGGCCCGGTCATGGCCCATTGCCCTGAGAAATTTACTTATTTAAGAACATTATATAAAAAAATTTGGTGGGAAATCCTTCGTCAAGAAATCAAATATATCTCAATACTTCAGAAGGGTTCTCAACCGCCGAAGAAGAAATCTTCATAGATTTCACATCCAGTGGCATAGTTAAAAGGCAATTTTGAAATAAATAGTCCTTTGTATTTTGGGCAGAGGTGGATGATGAATTTTCTGCACTGAAAACAAAAAGCAATTCGTATACTATTACCATTTTCAACATCCTACCTTTGTGAAACCGGAAATTCTGCTGTGGCTGTTTTGAAGACAAAATATAAATCTCAGTTAAATATAGAAAAAGAACTCAGAATGTCAATTTCTAATATTAAGCCTTCCTTTGAAAACTTTGCTCTGCAAGACAAGCCCATGGAAGTCACTAATAATTATTAAACTTGTTCTTATACTGGCTGAAGTACCCACTCTTCAAACGAGTTTATTTTTCAAAAAAATAATACATTATTCTGGATATAATAGCTTAATTGTGTAAGGAGAGTAAAACCAAGTGCATGACAATGTATACAAAAATGTAAAATGATTTTTTAAAATGAATGCTCATATTATAAATAGTTTTGAACGAACTGTAATTTTAAGCACCACCCATTTCATCAAGATCAGCAATTTTATAAACCATTTGAAGTACAGAGGTGGCCAAAATTGTGGACACTTTTTTAAATTGATATGTTTTTTTAAGTTTGTATGCTTATAGAACATTTTAAGCTGCACAATATGTTAAGTATTTTAAATCATTTTAAAGAGAATTTAATACAAAATTCAATACAAAAAAAAAAAAAAAAATTCAAATATTTGCCACAAAAAAAGTTATGATGCGCTAACTGTCGATATACATTCGATAATGATGATAGCAGTGAGTTGCTCTGATTGCGTTTATTCTTTATTACAGTTTCAAATCGATGTTTTATTGACCTGAAAATAGTTTTAAGCTCTTCCTTTGTTATTACATAATGCCAGGAAACAATTATATCCTCAATTAGCTCCTTTTTATTTCATGTGTACCTCATTCAGACAAGAGTCTTCAAACGGTGCCACAAGTTTTCGATAGGATCGAGGTCAGGACTGTTTCCTAGCCAGCACAACAACGCAATGATCTTAGAACGGAACCAGACTTTCAATTTACTTTACTGTGTGGCAAGGAGCAGAATCTTGCTGAAAAATAAATGAAGCATTGTTGGTGAATAGATCCTTGTTGGAAGGCAGAAGTTTGGGTTCTAGAATGGTGTCAATGTATTTTATGACATTCAGTGTTCCATCCATGATGCCGACCAGTATCATCTGTTGATATGCATGACTAAATAATAAAACTATGTGGGTACTTCACAGTAGCCTGGATGCAGTCAGGATGTAGCGTTTCTGGTTTCCACGACTTACTTATTTTAGGCTATTACTACTAAAAAACGATATTTTAGTTTCCTCCCTTTTGTGTTCCATTGCCCACTGTAGTTAGACCCTTTTAGTGCTGCTGTCGATTGAGATAGGGCTTCTTTCCTGGAATTCTACCTTTAAGTCTTACATCTGCTAATCTATTCCAGGTTGTTTTTGAACTCACGGAAACACCAGCATCACTCAGATCACTTCTGGTGGATGTCCATGAAATTCTTTTATCTCTGAAACATAGTATTTTTATTCTTCCGTCATCAACAGATGTGGTGCACCTTTTTCAGCCTTTTCCTGCTTTTTATTATTATTATTAAATTTGTCTCCTGACATCTTAAACAAAACGTTCAGTCTGCAAATGTAGTCACTGAACCACCCACCTGTTATGCAATTTAACAAAGGAAATAGCACTTTCTTGTCACACATGTGTCCAATCTACTCTTTTATTTGATGTTATTGCTTTTTGACTAAATATCATTGTTATCCTGGCTAGGAAACAGTCCTGACCTCAATCCTATCGAAAACTTACGCCACCGTTTGAAAATTCTTGTCCGAATGAAATAAAAAGGAACTAATTGAGGATATAATTGTTTCCTCGCATCAAGTAATAACGAAGGAAGAGTTTAAAACTATTTTCAGCTCAATGAAACATCGGTGTGAAGCTGTAATGAAGAATAAACGCAACCTCATTAGCTCTGATAACTCTCTCTCTCATTGCCGCTATCATCAGTATCCAATGTGTATCGACAGTTATTGAAGCATAACTCTTTTTACGTTGCAAATATTTGAATTTTCTTTTTTATATTGAATTCAGTATTGAATTGTCTTTAAAGTGATGTAAAATACTTAGCATTTTTTGTGCAACGTAAAAATTTCTATAAGCATACAAACTTAAAAAACATAACAATTTTAAAAAGTGCTCACAATTTTGGCCGCCACTGTAATTCATTCAATAGCATTACGACATAACTGTATTTTATTAATGCAATCATTTTCCCCATTTTTAGGGAAAAGTTCAAAAACCACTCCAATAAAATGTATCCTAACTTACGATACATAAAGCAAAAGAGATATAGAATATGATTTAAATGAAGACTTTTTGGTTAAAGTGAAGTATGGAGTGCCATCAATGTTTTTGCTAAGCATTAGAAATAAGCAATACGTCAACAATTAAACATTTTCTAAGATATATGTAAGATATATGTATACATATATATATATTATCTTTTTTAGAAAATAGCAAAATTAATAACATTTTCAGTAATTTAAAAGAAAAATTTATTTTGAAATAAAAATCCTACCATATCTAAAAAACAAAGTTTTTTTTTTTGTAAGAATTCTACTTTTTCTGAAGGGTGATAAACTTTTAAGAGCTCTAAAGTATGCAAAACTGCTCATTCACATTGCTGAATTTGTATATCCTTTGCCATATGAACTGCATAAGGTTAAAAATAGAACCAAATCTTGCAGGAAGCAATTTAGTTTTCTTGTTGCTCTCCATAAGTGCCCTTTGTGATACTGCTTTTTTAGAGATAAATCTCAAATTAAATCACAATTGGTCTTTCAAACATCTTTTCATTTTCATTAAAATCTCAACCATATTTAATTTGCTTACTTCAAATCAACTTTTTAACTAGCCTTCTAATACAATGCTTATTCATTACTCTCTAGCAGTATTTCCAAATAAAATTCATTGGTCGAATTCTTCTCAATTCAATACATGTCTTTTCACAAATTGAATATTCAACAATTGACATCAAACCTTTATTACTGTTTACATTACTGTATTTTCTCCTTTCTCTTCAAATAAAAAAAGAATGTAAATTATACTCCTATTCCGTAATTTTCAGAGCAATTAATGGAAGGAACACTCCAATGAAATTAAAAAACAAGAATCCAAATTGCACTGTTTAGCACAAATATAAAAATAAAAAATTAAATTCAACTTTTCAACAACAACATCAATATGTTTTTTAAGAAAATAGCCTCTTTTTTCTAAAAAAAAAGACATCTGTTTTAGAATAATAAATAGCAATCAAGAACACAAAAATGCATGAAATAATCAGAGTTATTCTATATTTCAATGTGTGTGAGTATCAAGGTTATCAAAATAAAGAAAATAATAAAAACAATTTGTCAGAATAATATTCTTATCATATTATGAAGTCTTAAAAAACACTGCCAAATCTAACAGGCTTCCTATTCTTTAAATTTAAAATGATGCAAAGACAATCTACCATTAATAAGTCTTGCTTTCTACATATATTTATACACAAAAGGTTATAAAACACAATCGCAACTCCAGACATGAAACTTTATTATGAGCTTTGTCAATATGGGTTTGAAAATAATACAGTAAAATACGTTATGTATTACATTTAATTCAAAATCTGCCAGGGGCGGCCTTAGGGCCGGACAAACCAGACCCCTGCCCGGGGTGGCAAATTTGACAGATTTCTTTTATGTTGAAACTTGAAGGGTTTGAGGTGGGAGTATATGTTAAAGAATAAAATTTAATATGTTTACACATCTTTAACTAGTAACTTTCTCCACATCCCGGAGTGAAGTCACAACTGACATTCCTTTCACTCTTACGATGTCCTATTTCAGCTATCCCAAAGGAGACAAGGGTAATAAGAGATTTGGTAGATAGAGAGCCACAGAGATGCTTTATTTTAGTCTTGAGTATAGTTATTATAAATCAAAACAAACGCTTGTGATCCCCACCATTAGTAGACTATTTTTCGAAGAAATTGGACTGCTTAAATAGACGATTCCTTTTTTTTTTTCATTTCATTCGTTTGAAATAATAACAAGTAATTACGTCCTTCATTTCGAATTATTTTGAATTTTTTAAGACTTATAATAATGCATATATAGATAGAGAGAAGGGCGGAATTTTCCATTTTTGTCTGGAGCGGCAAAACTGCTAGAGCCGGCCCTGAATCTGCTTTTTGTATTTGTTGATTTTGTTTTGTTACCCTACTAAAGAGAGAGAGTATCATGCATTATTATTACATAACTCATTTATCAGGTTTATATTACAAATATCATAATCATTCAGAATCAATTGCAAATTTATGTTAAAGTGACAAGAGCTACTTTTTTTTTTTTAGAAATTCAAGCCTTTTTAGAATATGTTAAGTATAGATCATTTTTTTTTACAGTAAAAACATTCACAAAATTTCTTAGTGAAATGCATGTACAACGAGAATTTTATATTGAAAATAATAAAATCTTTTTAAACAAGAAAAACTTCAATGTAAAAAATAAAAAAAATATGCAAAAAAAAAAATGGATAAATGCAATGTCAATGCAACAATTTTTTCTTACCTGGGGGAAATTTCAATATATTCTTTACCAAACATCAAAATTTTAAGATACTATATAATAACAGGTACAGCACAAAATATTCAGTTATGTCTAGATGCAAATCTTATTTTTGAATGGATAATTTTTATACAGAGAAAGATAATCAAATGGCTTCAAAGTTAGTTGAATATTTATCACAAAAAAAAAAAAAAATATTTGCATGAAGCAAAATCATGCATTTACTTTTTATTCCCATAAAAATAGGAATAAATTTATTTCTAAATATTCAGAAGGATCAAAGCTTAAAATGAATCCACACAAAACTTATCAAGTATGCAAACATATTTTTTATTCTTATAAAAAGAAAAATGTATCAAATAGAAATGAATCCTTAAAAACATTCCAACCAAAATAAACACTAAATTAAGCTATTTGATCGAATTTCTTCTACAAAGATCATCAAATTAACACGCTTACATGAATGAGAAGTTTTAGCAATTAAAATTATGTCGTAATACGAACGACTGTTCATATTTTAACGAAATATTTTTTTTAAAAAAATTACATTAAATTTCGATTTGTATGTGAAAAATAGTTTTCTGAAATTTAGTTATCAAGTCACAGATCCTGTTAAAGAAACACAGAAAGGAAAAAAAAAAAAATTTCATTATCCACGAATAAAATTTTCTGAACTCCACAAGATAAAAGTGCAAGCAGTCAAAAACGAATATGCACTTAACGGTTTGATTTTAAGAAAAATGTACTACAAAATTAAATGGGGTAAAAAATGCTAGAAAATATCTGGATCAATCGCAGCCTTGAAGTAGTAACGATTTAAGTGTATTCATTTAATTTCTTTCATTCGACAGCCTTTAGTTTATAAATACCAGAATGCGCACTGTTCAAACTAAAAAACGAAACTACATATGTTTCCGAACGAACCGGGAAATTAAACAACGTTAACTAGCTTTCCGGAACAAGATAGTTGAGCATTTCACAAAGTTCTACAATAAATCAAAAATTATTTACTTACGCCATTTCTGGAAAATGATGTACGTTGACCAAAAAGACTAACAATTTTTTCGAGGGAAGCTGTCTCACCGTTCATTTCCGCTGCATTTGAGGCAGCCATTACGTTTGTCAATTTGCCGATCACCCCTTCACAGGTGAATATTCAACTGAGTTTGGTAAATACTAGTGGACAGAAAACGCATGGGGAAAAGAAGTTGATCCTATGCATCGGGAATGAGGTGTTGGGAGTGCTTCAGAAATCCTCAGCCCTTTAACTGGTACTGAAAATCTTTGTGTTGGAAACTTAGGTGGAAAGTAGGAGGCGTGGTTCTTGAAAAGAGCGGGCCAATGGGGTGGCTTGAGGGAGAGAGTCCTAGCTACAGGGGCTCCGACACGTGTGAGGAAAAAGTCATAAAATATTATCAATAACATAGCTCCTTTTTTTTACTCTTAAAAAATCGTCTATCACTGTTTTCAAACGGTTAAAATTTGTCCATGAACTTACCATCTTTTTTCCCACGTAAGAAATCCTTAATAGCAGATGCCGTTTTGCTCAAAAAAAAAAATTGGGAGTGGTATAGAATCAGAAAAGCGATTTTCTTGAAATGATTTGTTTCTGCATAAGTAATTTACATAATTTAGTCTTGTAGTAACAGATGTTGATGGATAAAAGGGAAAGGAGATGACTTTTTTGTATGTTATTTTCTTTTTACGAGAACTTCGTTGGGCCCGTGCACTTGGTTTATTTGTCAGAAAAAAAATTTATGCGTATTTTTTAAATTCAGATTAGTAGTTTTCATCTTTTTTTATCGGAATGAATGATGAATCCGATGATGGATTTAATGAGTTGCTTCAAATTTCCACTGGTAGAAATGAATTAGTAACGGAAACGGAATAAAGATGTTTAATATTTTCCCCTTCTGAAATGGATGTATAATAATATATTTATCACAGTGAAAATTAAACCCCATTGTCTCATTTGGGGGGTAAAAATGAAAAATTTTAATTTTAACACTTTTCTACAGATTATCTGTAAAGTGGGGAGTTTTTTTTAGTCTCTGTCCTGCACCAAAAAAATTTTATATATATATCCCAACAAAGATTTAAAGTTTATATTTATAAACTCCTTTGTTATTTTGATCAGCATTCCCCAAACTTGCCGACGTTCTAAAAAATGACACCTCAGCTAACACTTCCCTTTCCTAAATTGCCACACGAAATCCAAACTAATCATTTAAATTATCATTAACCCATTAAGGGCTCCCCAAGTTTCAATTATTTTTCTTCAAAAACATGAAAATAAAATCCTTTGATCTAGATGTGAAATCCTTCTAATTGAAAATAAAATTAATTTATAAACAGCAACTGAAGTATGAAAAATAAAATTAAAATTTTAGTTTAACTGAAAAATGTTTAAAATAATGTAGCATTTTCACAACGCCAGTCCAAAGTTAGTTACACAAGCTTCTAAATTTTCCGAAAGAACTATAAAAAGTTGGAAAGCATTGTAAGTTTTGACATTCTTACTGTAAACGTCGGAAGAGAGAGCCCTTAGCAAGAAGGCTTTTCAGCATGTCATTTTCCTTACCAGAACTGGTTCCTCCTAGAAAGGAGGTGGGGGAGAAAACACACCTTCTCGGGATCCCGTTTCTTTTTGAGAAACGTTCTTTACGCAGACTGTATGGAACCTTGGAAAATGCTAAAGAAATACGACCCTACCTTGAAGAGATGGAATGTGGGCTTTCTAGAAGAGAAAGAACTATAAGGATATGTCTAAAGTCTTATTGACAATTAAGGGACAAAAAAAGTGTCCTTTTTAAATTTCGGCTTTGTACATACGTTACTTATGATTCTTTTTCTTTGAGTAACCCTTTTGTGCATATTTTTTTCCCCTTTAAAACAGAAAAGCCTATAACTAAAATTTTTAAAAAACGGTCCTTTTATTTTAAGAATTTGTTAAAAAAAAAAATTTGCTTTTTTGATACACAAAAGCATTGAAATCTTTGAAAACCAGAATCAACATGACTGTTATTTACACACCGGATGAATAGAGCAGCAAAGATGTTTTTCACGAGAATATGTGTAGTTATAAAAATTTTTTCATTAAGAAATTAAATCGCATATTTATGAAAAAGTTTATGGGGTGAATTATTTGTAAAAAAGAAGTAACACTAATGAATCATCTACCTCTGTCTAAACATGTACTTTCACAAAATTCGTTTAAATTCGTTGTGCGATAAAATGGAGTCACCTATAAATAATCCTCAGCAATATCTGATAATATATTTATAAAAGTCATAAAAAAAATTTCGGCAACTTATAAAATGCTATTGAATGACTAAAACTAGCATAAGTACTGCATTATTTATCTGTATACGTAAAACTGCGTTACGAATAATAAATCATAATTGATATATTAAAGTTCCAGTTTCCGTAATCAAGTGAATATTAACGTCGCAATGCTTTTGGCGATGGACCTCACAATTTTGAATCATTGCCAAGTGACGAAGACGATACCTAAGCTGGCACTCCCTTCTCCTAACTACCACACCACGCCAACTGGAGGACGTTTGAGCTCTCGACAGATTTAACGTGCATCACTTCCCTACACGGCGGATCTTCACAGCGGCACTAGGCTAGAACTCATGACATGCTGGCCACCAGTCCGTTACCTTAGCCACTACGCAACCGCGGCCCTAATAGTTTCCGTAAGAAAATAAAATCTAAAAAAACTGTTGTTTCGTTTTAAAATCTCTTAAAGCGGCTAAGTTCGTGTTCATTTGAACAATGAATGACTAGTTTCAATAACTTTTTGCCTTAATTTTAATTTGATAAATACTATATAAATGCAAATCCTGGGTAAATATTTTTCTGTTTCTTTTTTACAGTATTCGAAATAATAAACTCACTTTTGAGTGTAAAATTTAAAGTTTTATTTAAATTCCTCTTTGTGTTAAAAATCATTTTAATTGTTTCAGTACGTACATGAAAAAAAACAAGTGAAATACAATATCCAAATTGTTTTTTTTACGTAGAATTTCTTCTAAAAATAAATAAACCGAGTATCAAATAAAAAAAGAATGCAAAATTTCCTTTAAAAAACCCGGGAAATGTAGGGAAAATTTTGGGAAATAAGGGAATTAAAAAAAAATGCAATATCCCGAAAAAACGAAAAGTCCGGAATAGTTTTGCCCTTCTTACCAGGAAACGATTAAAAAATTTTAACCCCAACATTTTCACTTTAAAGGTAAAAAAGTTTTGAATACATTCTTTTATTTTAAAAACTAGAAAACGTTTTTTAAAAAAGGAGTATTCAAATAACAGTATTGAAAAGGAAAATAAAACAAAATTTTGTAACTAATGAAATTTATACTTAAATGAAATGTCGCTTAAGGTACCCGGGCTACGTTGGGAACCCATGTTTTTAAAAAAGTATAAATGGAAAATTTTCATGATTTTTAGGTCACTTAGATTAATACATGTATACAATTGTTTTGGACATTTTGAAAAAAAAATTATTTAAATAAAATTTTGGCAAAATTAATTTTGTAACCTTTACCCAAACTTTCCCTCCTTTTGAAAAAAAATGCTCCTGTATTAATATTTTGCCTGTATATAGCTCAGACCTCTGTATAAAGGCTCAACTATGATTTTGGAAAAATTCAAATTATTTTCAGAGTTAAAAATTTGAAATAATTCTATTTTTAAAATTTCTCCCTTCTTTTTTCGTAAAACATGGGCAAATCGATTCGAGTTAATTCAAAAATTTGTTGATCAGAGAGGTCTGATACATATTACCACGGTTCCGAACGTAGTCGGATACCTTAAGAAATATAGCTATTCTACCTCTGGTTGAATAGTTCCTCAATTTACTGGAATTATTCGAAATTCATCAAAAGGATTATCGTAACATTATGTTTTTTATTCTCTTTCTGTGGCAATTTATTTGTGTCAACACTTTTAAGCTCATAAGAAGTATACTGATGTTTTTCGTAAATTTTTGAAATTTATTAAATTTAATTTCTTGTAAGTTAAATGTAAAAAAAAAAATTATAAATTAAAAAATAATGCAAGTTTTACTACGTACATATTTTTTATTAATAATATTTAGGATCATTTTCAAAGGAATGAATTGATAGATATATAAAATTCGAATCTTTACATGAAGTATATATAAAACGATACCTAATTATCAATATAATTCCTGTAATAAAAATAATTTTTTTTTTCTTTTTGTTATGTTTGTTCAAATCTCACTACTTCACAATTTAATCTAATATGTCGAATATTCCATTTTATTTTATTGTTACTATTAAATATGAATTATTTTACTTTTTAAAAACTGAATTTAAAAGAGAAAGCTTATTCTTAAATTTGTATTAATTTCTGTTTAATAAAATAAGATAAAATAAAGTTATCCGAGGCTGTTACATAAAAAACATTTACTGATACTTTTCTGCCGATGAAGCTTTGATGCTTTTCTCCTTAACTGCTGACGAATGCTTATACTTTGAGTATTAAAAAAAATGTTAACTGTAAAATCATGAATTTATTTAATTAAAAAAAGGGAATTTTCTTTTTTCTCTTTTTGAATTTCACTAATCAGGCAATCTAAAGATACTTAAAAAATCCATAATTTCATGACCACATACTAAAAAAAAATTAATTCTATACTATTTCTCTTTAAAATAAACATTTCCAATCAATGACTACTACTTATAATCAGTTGGTGCCACGTTTAGATTGTCAAATTGCTGATAAATCCATGATCGGGGAAATTTTACCTGTTCGATCTAAATATTGATAAGTTTATGTACACAGAGCGGTCCGATTGGCCTAAATTACGTATAAAAAATTAATCATATATATATATATATATATATATATATATATAAACTATCTATCTATTAATCACAGTAGCGCACACAGGAATTTTTCAGGGGGTCCGGGGGAAAGTTCACCATTCTTGTATCATGCTATTTTTGATTTTGTCAATTTTCGGGAACAAAACACAGTAAAAAACTAATTACTGAATAAATAATTAGCATTAATTAATAAAATTAATCACTAATAGCAAATATTTAATTAAATTTTACGTATTATATACTTAGAATTATAACCAATCGGAAAAAAATCGAGGGCTTTGAGGGGGGAGGGTCAGGCCCCCCGGGCCCCCTTTGGTCCCCTACTGATTAATCATTATATAATCTGATTCAAATCATTACAACTGTAGTGTACTTTCGTAATACCGGATGATCCTTATTCATAATATCGGATCATCCTGACTCATAATAACGGATCATTCTTACTCAGAGTAACGGATTCTTGATCCTTACGTCTTATTGGCTGTTAAAACCTACTATTGAATTTCATTGGTCAGAAGAAATGCTTTATTTTTCTGTCTTCCCAAACCCACTCTCGAAAGGAATATATTCTGAACTTAATTTTCACCCAAAGGGGTTAGAACATAGACCCGTCTTCCATGGAATGTTATTAGTTATTCTTAATCTCATTCATTTCATATATAGATTGCATTTCCAATTATTGATTGATAGTTAATTAATGTTACATTTTGAATAAAAATGAAGTCTGATAATTTTGAAAAGGACAATAACTGAGCTAACACTTTACTGTTCTAATTTCCACATCACATCCATGTTACTTGTTCAAGTTATCATCGACACATTTATTCATATAATTGTCAATTTCTGTAATTATTTAAGCATCTTTTAAGAAAGGGGTTTCCTCTTCTAATATGCTCATACATATAAACCTTCTAGGCAATGTTCAAATCAATAATTTTAAAATACAAGTACTACTTGAATCCCTTCATCAGAGGTCAAAATACAGATTTATAGTTTCATTATGTGTTATAATTATGCATCATTTAAACATATTTTTCAACATAACAATACAACATTAAATACAACTATTCTTTCAAGATAAATAAAAAAAAATAATTAAAATTGTGCATTTATTATTTATTTTTTAAGAATTTTTATTAAAATAAGAAATAAACAACATTAAATATAAGCATTTCTTCATTACAGTTAAATAAAAAATTAAAATTTTAATGAGAACTTTGTCCTTGCAAAGCTATACTTAATGACGCAATATCAGGGGTATAATTTGTGACTTTCAATTTGACCCATGATTCTAATGTTCAATTGTGAAGTAACTTTCTTTGTAAACTTTAATTAGATTTTATATAAGAAATGATTTGTTCATATATATATATGGCACCAAAAATGGAAAGCGGAGAATATACAATTTTCTTCTAACAATAGAATATCATCGGTATCGATATCCAACAATTTAAAGTAGCTGCCTATTTATATTTCGTCAATTTTGAGAAACTAAAAATAAGACCTGACCGATTCAAATTTTCAAACCGAGATTAAATCTATTTGAAGAATTCATCACACACTGAGTGCGAAATATAGCTATAAAATTGTTTTTGTTTTTTAATAATTATTCTATTTTTCTTTTTTTCGAATAAGTTTATCTATCTTGTTTTTTTACGTTAAAACGAAAATTTTTAAAACAGTCCCATTATTTCCATATGTAGTGATATCAGATGCTACTTTTATTTAAACCATCCTTTCTCAAACTGTAGGGTGCCCCCCCCCCGAAGCGTGATAATCTTATCAGGGGGAGCGAGCAAATCGAAAAGTCTAAGATAAAAGAGTATTTTAAAAAATTATTGATTTACTGAAAGGTGGCAAAACAAATATACCTCTGGACATAATAAAAATAAAATAAACATTTACACCAGTGTTTCAAACTTTTAATATACACGACCCTATTCAATCCCTCATTTTCATCGCGCCCCCCCCATATAATAACAATGCATTGAATTCAATAATACTATACTTTGACACTAAACTACAATACGACTTTAACCTCTTTCCCCACCGCGTATATAAAACGTTCGCCAGTAAAAAGCATTATTTTTCGGACGTATATATACATTTTTGAAGTACGATTTTTTTCTGTGCAGTGCTATCCATAAAATTATGAAAGCTTTAGAATGCATTAAAAGGACTTTGACAGTGTTTGGAAGGATTTACTTATTTCGAGAATTTGCATTTATTTCTTTTCTCCCCCCCTAAAAAAAAAACAAAATACCGTTTACGTGAAAAAGGTGGCATGGGGAGCGAATCGTTCAACTTTTAATCGTCAAGGAATTAACTGTAAACCGTACAAATTATCAAGATTAATGTTAAGACAAGCCCATGGGTTCACTAATAACTATCAAACTTGTTCTTAACTTAGTATTGTTAAATTAATAAAAAAATATACATTGTACAAAATTACTGATACGTTTTAAGATTTTATATCATGAAAATGTTTTTTTATTTTTTTTAATAAAATATTTTTTTTGTTTACTTTCAGTAATTTAAAAATTTTTTTAAATAACCTTTTTTTTTCGACTTTTCAATATGCTCGCGCCCCTCAGATTTAAAATCACCCCCCAAGGGGAGGCCCCCCATAGTTTGAAAAACGCGATTTACACGATATAATATCGGGGCGTAGCTACCCCGAACATTTTTCAGGGGATACGAAGCCTCCAAGCTTCAGGGCGAAATTTTCTTAAGTCTTTTTTTTTGGGTGCGTATGGGATAAAAAAATGTAGGAAAAAAAAGATTTTTTATATATATTCTACCCCCGGGGGGTTTTTGTTAATAAATTTTTGAACAATATCGAAACTCCTTTTTCATCGAAATAGATTTTTCATAGGAGGGGCCTTGAAGGTCAGGATCAAATTTTGGGGTTTAGTTTCCCCGTTGAAAAAAATATAGGATAGGGAATACCAATAATTTTTAGATCCGGGGGTAAAAATTTAAACGCCTGGGGGCCGGGGGGTTAAAACGGCTGCTTTTTTTTAAGGGGTTTCTGGTACCACCTTATAGTTCTAAGGGGGGTCTTTAAAACTTTTTCAACAGAACCCCTAGAACTTAAGGGGTTTTCGTGGAATTCCTAGAAATGAAAATGTTTTCGTGTAACCTATTCCCCCACATACTTAGAAGAATATATCTAAAATAATATTTAAAATAGTTTAACATGTTTAGGTACTTTTTAAAAAAGGGAATTAAAAAGGTTTGCTTTTTTTTTTTAAAAAAATTTTAGTTTCTTCATTTAAATTTACTCATTAAAATATCAAGTGATCCAATTTTCACCTACTCCACCGTATATTTGTAACTGTAAGATATTTAACATTTTAAAAATAAAATAACGTTAAACATAATTTTAACTTATAAGCGGAAAAGATATTTATTATTTCATATGAGAGTAGCTATATTAAGTAGAAAAAAATTTTATGAATAAAAAAAAAGAAATAAAAAAAAAAAATTAAGTTAATTCCATTTCAAAAAGAAATTTTTATTTTAGTTACTTCAAAAAATTTACAATTCATATAAATATGTATATACATAGATAGAGTAAAATTGGAAAACAAAAAGCGATTTTTCTTTCTATTTATGGTATTAAACTTTTATTTTGTTTGTTACTATTTATTTTTTCGTAAAAACATTCTCAGAAATTAGACCACCCCGTGGGTTTCGAACCCCACCTTGATTAGAAGCCCAAAAGTGCTATCCTTGTGCTAAGGACCAACGGGGTTTTTTCTTTTTATGGGTGGGATATTTTTTTTGTTTGTTATTTTTTATTCATTAATTACTTTTAACAATGAAAATATTTCGCCGTATTAGCATAAATTCCCCATATGTTTAAAAAAAAACATTTGAACTTGAATGGATAAATAGAAAGTATTTATAAAGTTGAAAATTTAAAAATATATCTATCAAAAAAAGATTGTAATTAATATCGGAACGAAAAAAAAAAATATAAAATTTAAAATTTTACTTATCATTTAAAAGGGCCCGTGAAGTTTTAAACGTTTAGAAGTTAATATATAATATTGAATCGAATAATTTTTTCTTAACCAAGTTAAAATATTCCCACAACTTATGTAATTCTGGTAGACTATGTTTGGAACCATGATTTTTAAAAGGTAACAAATGGATAATATTTTATAATTTTTAAAATTTAGAATGTACATATAAAAATTTTCAAATATTATTACAAAAAAAATTTTTTTAGCCATTTTTTTCCAAAAAGGGAAAGCCCAGAAGTCCTTTTTTCACTATCCCAATTTCTTTTGAATTCCCCGTATGGTTTTCCCGTAAAAATACGTTTTTATATGTAGTTATCCTCACAATAGGGGGTTTTAAAGTTTTTTTTTCTTTTTCTCTGTGAATTCCCTTGATTTGTTTGATTTTTCGGGGGGGAAATGTTGAAAATAGAGAGGGAAGAGATCCCCCGTAGTGACGCTTTTAAACGTAAATTAAAATGAAGAAAATATTGTATAAAAATTCCCAAAAATTAAAGCTTTTTTTTCCTACAACCAACAAATCTGATTTATGTGGATTTTTTGTAATGGTAAGATTTTTTCCCTATTTTTTCCTTATGCTGTACAATA
Organism: Trichonephila inaurata madagascariensis; assembly: GCA_019973955.1. NCBI lineage: Eukaryota > Metazoa > Arthropoda > Arachnida > Araneae > Nephilidae > Trichonephila > Trichonephila inaurata. The sequence continues at coordinate 100,635 of BMAV01006865.1, forward strand.
CAGTTCCCCAAAATCCACTTTTTTTTCCAATTAAAAAATATGAAACTTCTTGTAAGACCATGTAAAATAAATAGTATATTAAACCCAACTCAGTAGCGCGCAACAGCCCACAGAGGGCCAAGGCCTCCCGTGCCCTTCTCGGTTTTCAAGACCTTGGGTTCTGAGGAGCATGAGCAGATGTTCCTATCATGTGGTCAGAGTCTGACGTGAACCTCCCAGTGATTAGTTCTTAAGCAAGCTTAGTATTCATTTATTGACCCTGGTGGGAAACCCCCCCAGTATAGAGGGCGTTTTAAAACATGCTTTGCTTACACCCGAGATCTGTACCGACCGAGTGCAGACGCACTCCATATTCCATTAAACTTATTATTTAACTACACTTTTCTTTGATGATTTACTGAACTTAAATTAAGTCTAATAATTGTGATTAGGCGTTATTATATAAAAGCATTTTA
>BMAV01006866.1:0-11369 GCA_019973955.1 Trichonephila inaurata madagascariensis
ACCAAAGGACAAATCTTTTTCTAACTTTTGCGTAAATCTCTTTCAAAGGGGATTTTAATAAGATGACTAACCGTCCTCCTTTTATAGGTTCTGTCCTTCCTCGAAAAGTGTTCTCCTACTTGTCCTCCTTTTCAATATTTTAAAATTGATCTGTTAATCTCTATTCAGAGATGAGCCAAACATGTTTCCAATATGGCAAAGAATGATCTCAAACAAATATCACACGACATAACAGTTTTCAATGTTGTTTTTTGACTTCATCGCAAGTAAATTGTGCAGTTATAGAAAATTTTGTTGAGTTTTTATCGAAAAAAATGCATGATATTAAAATCGATGACAATGGTCTGTTTGAATAAATTAGAAGACTGAATGTATATTTAAATTCTAATAAATTGGAACAATTGGTAAATGAGCATGCTGAAATTGATAGAAAAATGGGTGTAAATACTTAACCTTAAAAAATGAACACTTTCCATATGATAATTAGTTATTCTTGATGAATTTACGTTGTGCTGACCTGGAACTAATGCAGAAATTGAAAGAATTTTTTCAGTAGGTAATGATTTTTGGAGAAGTGAAAAATCAAGATTAAATGTTGATATACTTTAGCTGTAGCACTAACTGTAAAGCTCAATACAAAGGATACGATGTATTAGAAAATGATATATTGACAAAAAAAAATATTCAATGGGAAAATACTCGTTTAAGTAAATAAAAGGAATGCAAGCGTAATTAGCGCATTTTTATTTGAATTAATAAAATGTTTCATGTATTTACGTTGTAACTTTTTCTTAATTTGTCTCGTATGTCCTCCTTTTCATTGTAAAAACACTGGTCACCTTAATTTGAAACATAGGCTGTGAACTTAAATAAAAGGAATGCACGCGTAGTACAGAGTGAATGCAATACAATGAAGCGCTGAAAAATATATTAAAACTAACATCAATATGCACATTTTTATTTTTTTGTCTGGATCATCACATTAATTTTTTTACATCATCTTTTATTTTTCACCTTACTTTATTTTAATTTTATTTCTGAAACTGATTTAAAGAGACTCTGACGACACAAATTTTATCCCAGTCACCGAAATGACTCCTTTCAATGTCTGTAAACACATTTCAACACCAGAGCATGAAATACTGCTTTTCCACCCCAGACGGCATCATTAAATCTAATTTTTTGACAGACATCACTTCTATTTTTGAAGTCTTAATGGTCACTAAAGTTGTTTTTGGCTCTTCCATTCAAGAAAAGCTATGAAAACTTTCACTGGGATTTGGAGTGCAATTTTTTTAAAAAAAATACGTTGTTGTATTTAGATTCGGAAAACCTTTTTTGGTGGAAATAAAAATAAATTATGCTAAATATAGTTTATGATTAATTCAATTTTTACGAAAGGAACTCATGGTAACTACACAGGAAGGACATGTTAAATTTCAGAACTGAATGATATTGATTCATTGTTAAGATACTACTGTGACAATCAAATAACCAGACAAGTCTCAGAAATTAGCTTTATTGAAAACAATATACAAATACCTTTTAATTCCCTTCAACATACTCACTTTCCCTATCGATACATAGCTGCATACGAGTTTTCCACCGATCAAAGCATTGCTGTGGCTCATTAGCTGTCACCATCTTCAGTAAGTATGCCGTTTTTATATTTTCACCTCTCCTGTACACTGAAAATGTATTCCTACCAATGTATTTTTCACTTTAAGAAACAGATAGAAGTCGTATGGTGCGAGATCTGGTGAGTATGGTGGATGCTCGATTACAGTAATTCATTTGTCCGCCAATAAATGTTTTACAGAGAGCACAATAGGCTACGAGGTGTTGTCTTGGAGCAAAACCCACGTGTTATTGCTCTACATATCCTGCCTTTTCTTATGCGCTTTTCCTCTAAGCTTTCTCAGGATCTCAGTGTAGTACGGTTGTTTTACCGTTTGGCCTCGAGGTACGCATTCAATCATGATGATACCATTAATATCGAACACAAACAATGGGCATCACCTGTTCTTGATGTCGCAGATGGGCAAGAATGTTCATCATCGTCAGCAACCTCCCGATCTTCGGAAAATCAGTTATGCGATTAAAAAATCTGACTATGTGATATGCAATTATCTCCAAACACTCCTTTAATAATTTAAAACATTCAGTTGAATTTTTTAAAAAATTGATGAGGAATTTTAAATTTTTATGCAGTTTGTGTGTGATTTTTACGTTTATCATGATCGTGGCACTTCAACACGACATCGTCTTACCCAAACAAGGATAAAAAACAAAATGAACTTGATAGAGGTATAGAATAACTTTCCACAAGCACCGAAAAGATCAAGGACAACTATATTACATTCCCACTTCTTTACACCACGCTTAAAGGTTAGGGCATGCGCAGTCTGGGAATTAAAGTCACACCTTGTAAAATATGATACTTTTTGAATTTTGGAGAATTTTCCAGGACCAGATTGAAAATACGATTATCTCACGTTTGAATCACATCTGAAATATTAGAAATTCTTAGTTCACACGAGGCAACTTTGTGCTAGTCATCTCGTTTTCTCTCACCACTCATCTGACTTGAAGAGAGAAGAGAATTCCTTTCACGTGTGGACAAAAAACTGACTGAAAAGGGAGTGCCAGACTCATCGATATAATATTCAAAGAAGTAATAAAAAGCTTTCTCCATTTTCAATACACAAGTAGCTGTGAGTGAAGGGTGTAGCTCCCAATATATCTTTTTAGTTGAACCAACCTGGTAGAGCGGACATCTGGTTTTTGAGAGCTTGATGGAGTGGCACAGCAGGGAGTGCCAGTTGAACATGTGTGAAGAGTCTTCGGAGATTTCTGTTCGAACTTAGCTCCCGACCGTATGATCCTTCTGTTTTGCGCGGCACAAATTGACTCATGTGAAAGGACCCTTATGATCGAATCTTGATACCATAAAACAAAGTGATAGGTATTGTTACCGTCACTGGCGAACACAGGAACTTATGAAGAACTATAATTAGATAATCTAAAGTATTTGAGGTCGTTTCTCATTTCCTTAATATCAACATTTAGACTGAAGAGTTACAATTTACAAGTGTAGTACGGCCTAGATGTTAAATTTTGTAGTTTTCAGTCGAGACGTGAGTTTGAATTATGATTTCGCCCAAAATCATTGGCATGTCTCATGCTAATGTTACCATGTCCTCTCCTACTGTTCGTATCGTTTCACAAGTGAAGTATAGCTTTGATCTCTTTAACTCATTACATGAATTTGATTGAAAAACACAAAATTCATGTACAGTAAAATACGTTTAACGCGAAAAGACGAAACATCAGTTAACACGAAATAATATAATGATCCAGAAAAGAATAATGTGTGTTTTCAAGCATTTTTTCTCATAACACGAAACGAACATCACTTAATTCTAAAAAAGATCGCTTCTGGGAATGAACACTTAACCCCTTAACTGCCAATTAAGGTATCCGACTACGTTCGGAACCGTGATTTTGTAAAAGCGTGTAAGTGGATAATATTTATGATATTTAGCGTCACTTAGATTAGAAAATGTATATAAAATAGTTTTAAGAATAGTATTACAATAAAAAATTATTTAAGTACAATATTTTGACAAAAAATAGACTTAGAATAACCCATTTTCAAAATATTCTCCTTTTGAGAAAAATGCTTCTATTATATAATATTTTGCCTGTATATAGCTCAGACCTCTGTACAGAGGCTCAACTAGAATTTTTAAAAAATATAACTTAGAAGTGGTTTTATCCATGTTTTAAGACAACAGAGGGAAGAAATTCTAAGAAAAAAAAACGCCGATAATTATTTCAATGGGCTGTAACTCTGAAAATCATATGAATTTTTTAAAAAAAATAGTTGAGACTCTCTGGAGAAGTCTTTACTTTATATACGAACACACACACACACACAAAATATTAGTTTAGAAGCATTTTTTATAAAAGGAGAACATTTTGAAAAAAGGTTATTCTAAGTTCATTTTTTGCCAAAATATTGTATTTAAATAATTTTTATTGTAATAATAATCTTAAAACAATTTTATATACATTTTCTAATCTAAGTGACACTAAATATCATGAAAATTTTCCTTTTATGCGCTTTTTTAAAATCACGGTTCCGAACGTAGTCGGATACCTTAAAAGTTACACGATTCTCTCCCCAGTGCCCCCGTTTTTCACAGAAGCGTGCTCCTATAGAGTATTGGAAGGGGGGGGGGGAAGGAAGGTAAAAGAAAACATTTTTTCCTCGAAAATAAGTAAGGTGATTTATTGTAAGGTGTGTTAAGGTGATTTTATTGTACTCGAAAACCTTCGGAATAGTTTTGCTGATAGTAGCAAAAAGAAAAGAATCGTATTTAGATAGGACGTATATATTCGTCTGGGGCACTTAAAACACCGGCTGAGCAAGACGGATATATACGCCAACGGCAATTAAGGGATTAATGAAATGTTTGAGAAGATCGTCCTACTGTATCATCGGAAGAGTTAATTGCAGTAAATAATGATAATGTGTGTACAGCCCCAATTATGGCAGACAAATCATTTCGGAGTTTGTTGAAAGAGCTCAAAAAACATCATTGAGGAAGATTCCGACGGCGAAAATGAAATGAATAATGCAGCTCCTGTTCCCAGATCATCCGAAATGAGGAACATCATGAAAAGTGTGCACAATTATTTAGACGCACATTCCAGTGGTGAAATGAATAACAAAATGTTTGACATCGAACAATTTGATGCCATAAAAGACAATGCTAAAAAAAATCAGATTATTTACCAAAAGCTTAAAAAATGTTTTGTTTTTCAAAAAACTTGAAAATTTCGAATTAAATTTCATTGTGAATATTTTTGTTAAATTAATTTTTATTAAATACATGCATTAATACATATTTATATATAAATGAAATATACTCTAATATACTCTTAATTTTGTTGAATGTATGTTTTTTTTTTTTTTTTTTTTTGCAATATCCCTAAACAAAAAATTCTTTTAACACGAAAACTAATTTCAATCCCATTCAGTTTCGTGTTAAAGGATGTTCACTGTATATATAGATAGAGTGTACGGACAATGGTGGTGTGTGACAACAAATAATAAACAGGTCTTAAGAAGTTGACATCTATCTTTATTTTAACATTGAAAAGAGAGTCAGGCCGCTAACGAAGAACGCTCCACAGGATCATAAAACAGTATTTACAGCATAACCTCTAAGCATTTTACTTGAATATAAATGTCTATATCAGTGCTACTCAAACTTTAAATACTTGCGACCCAATATTCAATCACAATTTTCCTCGCCCCCCCCCGCCATACAATAACGATGTATTGAATTCGATAATACGATAGTTTGACACTAAAGCTACAACCTCTCAACGTATATAAACGTCTCGCTCAGTCAGTGTTTAAATTGCCCCGGACGTATATATACGTCTATCCGAAATATGTTCACTTCTATCTATAAAATTATTCCGAAGACTTTGGAATGCAATAAAAGGACTTTAACAATGTTTGAGAAGAGGATTTACTTATTTCAGAGGTTTTTCTTATTTTCCCTTTCTCCTTCCCCCCCTAATACACATGCGTGCAACAGGGTCATTGGGGAGTGAATCGCATAACTTTTAATGAGCAATTAAGCGATTAATTATAAGCCGTACGTGATCGGTATAATTTTTGCATATAATTTTATATATAACCCCAACCGGTGCGGTCACTGGTAATTATTAAACTTGTTCTTAGCTTAGTATTGTTAACATAATTATAAAGTACATAGTGCATTATACTGATACATTTATAAGAGTGTAATATATTAGAGTAAATGTATTTTTTTTTTATTATGACAGAATGTATTTTGTTCGTTTTACGTTCAAAAAATTAATAATTTTTTGAAATAATTTTTTGTTTTCGACTTTTCAATATGCTCGCGCCCTCCTTCCAGGGTTATCACGCCCCCCTAGGGGGCCACCCCACAGTTTGAGAAGCGCTGGTCTATATTCTTCTGTTTGTATTGTATATTTCTGTTTTTCCCACTCGTATTTCATATGTATCCCAGGATAAAAACCCATGACAACAACATTACTTGAATACGTAAATCCAAAGATCACGAGATTCCTTCATTCACTCGCACACACGAAGATGCCAGATGCACAAGCATATGTAGTCCAATTTTTACTGTTGCCATACAAATAAAATTTTAATAATACGAAAATATGCAAATATTCCGACAGAGAGGAAATATATTATCTCACAGTACACATTTTCTTCTCATATTCCATTTACATTCATAAACTAAATGTAAAACTGAAAATAACAAGAGTTTTTAGTTTTATTATCGACTATGAAATAAATTATTTAGATTACTAAAATTTCTGAACGTCAGTGGCTATCTTTTAAAAATTATTAGTGATGAATTATTTTTTATTGGTTTGGGGAGAATTCATCACAATATGGCATTGAATATATATATATATATTTTTTTCTTCGTTTTTTTTCATTTTTTGAGAAACAAAACATAATAATCAGTTTTTTTTAACTCCTGTTTCGAGATATCTTTGATGAAAGGATATCTCAGAATCAATAGTAAGAGAAAGAAGTTTTAAAATTTATTTTTGGATTTGTTCTTAACAACTTGATCTTCTGCACAATCCAATACTAGTTTATTTGGTCAAGGCTATTAAGGTTAAAAGGAAGGTTAATCAAAGAACGGAATAAGTATCTGTTTTATTCTAAAGTAATATATTTTTGATTTTTACTTATTTTCTTTTTTTATACCAGACTTTAAGCACTATCCGAATATAATGAGTTAATTAAATTTTTTATTGAGCGATATGGTATAAACAAGGTCTTTACTATTGATCACAGTCTTTGTAAAATAACTGGTTTTATTGAGAAGTAAAAAACGTGCCACACAATTACATGTAAACATTCACCGTGCTGAATGTCAAAAAGTGACTATATGGCGAAATTTTCGATTTAAACATTTAAAAAAAAAGTCATAATAAATACAATATTAAAGTATTTTTAAACTTTATAAATTGAATTGTATCTTGCTTACTGTTGGACAATATATTTCAGCTGCCTCCCTCAGGGGAGGAAACTGGGGGTCAAAATTACATTGCGGTAATTAGTTGTCGTGTCCTTCCATAAGGGAAGGAATGAAAGTTGCCAGAGCTTGAGACAAGTTGAACGTATATACGATAGATGGTGATACCACCTATCTTCACCACCACAATTTAGGCATGGAACTGGAAAGGAGGGAATTACTCTTCAGCCCCCTGCACCCGTGTTTCTGCTGCAACCGCCCACAAGACTTCGGACCCCCCTAACGAGCACGTACTCCGTGAGTACTCGGAGGGTATTCAGTGCCATCGGGCATCGAACCCAGGCCTTTCGGTCTGGAGTCAGATGCTCTAACCACTAGGCTACCCACGGCCTCTTCGGCAATTAGTGTACTACCTAAGTGGTGCCATACTAAAAATGATATCAGCTTTCGGGGAATGTACTAGACCTGCACAATGGTAAAAGTACTAATCTTCATATATTTAAAATACGAACAAGAGAGGTTTTGTGTAACAATAAGCAATCCACGAGTTTTATCCTCTCTAACTCGAGTTTTCTTCCAACCAGGCATCCAGACTCCAACTCACGACACCACAACGTCGACTAAAAAGATCGTTACCATGACTACTAAGCTACCATGTCCCACAATAGGGTAAATAAGTATTAATCATAGGTAGAATATGTAAATAAGTATTAATAATTGAGAGAAAATACTAAATATGTGATATTTGGCTGAAACCTCTGGAATGGCTAGGGAGATCTGGGCCCTAGAGACGATTTCCCAATTTTGTTTTCAAAATTGATTTACTTTTAGATTTCTTTGTTAAGTTTATACACTGCTGGCCACATAAAATGAAGCACCAAGAAAGACCAGACATATCACAGCAAAATTTATTTGGCAGGTAACATGTTGTTTAAAAATCAAACGATTAAGCGTCTTGTGACGTGTGGATGATGGCAAAATCAGTAGTTAGTGTAACCGCCATTGTTGGTTATAACCAAGAAATAAATATCTAGTTAAGTTTTTTACGAAAATTTAAATAACTTCGGAAAAATTACCGTATTTTGTTTCTTTAAAATGTACAATTTTGTAGCCTTACAACATGAATTAATTTCATATCGTTGCCATAAAGATGTGATTACATGTGATAGTAAAACAAATATTTTTTAAACTAATGCAAAATTAGCTATAGTCATATAGTATAATGCATAGTTAATTATAGTGCTTTCTTATATCTGAAAACATTTCTTTTTTTTTCTGTTTATATTATGACGCTCTGTTTTCAGATACTTCATGGTACAAGGAAAAATATTGTCTCTTTTTCTATCTTCTGGACAGTATAAGTCAAATTTTGCTTTTGAAAAATCAGGTAAAATTATTGCAAGTTGCCAAATGTGTGTTATGTTACTAAATAAATATTATATTTTTTAAAATTAAAACATGAACTACATTTGTAAAAGCAAATTATATAAATTTCTAAATGGAATTTTAAGATATTTGTTCCAAAACAAAATAATAAGGCAACATATATTAGAGAAATTCAAATGCATCTACTGATTACGAAAATGTGAAATGTGGGTATTCTCAATTAACTTTCATTGCAATTGAGAAGGCATTAATTATTTGATTCTTTATTTAATTTATCTATTTAGAAAAAAAATATATTTTGTGAGCAAAATAAAATCTTCTCATTACTGATTTCTGAATGTCTCACTAAAAACCAGGAGTTCTAGATAGCTGGTGTAACAGAAATTGTAAAATATTACGTAGAAGCAAAATAATTTTGAAGCGATTGCATGGAAAAATAAAAACTGTTCCTGTAATTACAAAGAATAATAAATTTCAATTATTTAAATATGCACATCTTTCAAATCTTGTATCATTTGAAGAAGAACCGATTTAATGTATTGTGGTATACAAGTTTACTGCGTTTTTTTTCATCAACAAATATGTTACTTTTATTCAGTCTCCCAAACGACCTTATTACGTTTTGGAACAGGCAGTGGCAACTTATGGCACTCGTGCCAGATTTAGCACGCGGTCCAATTTTCAGTGGCACTCTACACCACTCTACAAATTTGGCGATTTTTGAGTGGATGGAAGTTGATAATTCTGAAAAATGGACATTGAACCAACATTTTCAGCATTATGGTAAGCCAATAACTAACTAATGATTAATAATAACTAATGTAAAATAACTAATGATTAATTTGCAGCTATTTTAAATTGCCGGATATCATTGCTGAAGAGAATTAAGTATCAGTAGAAAATTGCATGCGCTATATTTTCCGCTTTGGGTTCTACATATCTACGAAAACAAATTTTTGCTTATAGGAAAAATATTAAAAGTTGTTTAAGGTATCCGCGACTACGCTCGGAACCGTGATTTTGCAAAAGCATAAAAATGGACAATATTTATGATATTTAGTGTTACTTAGATTAGAAAATGTATATAAAATAGTTTTAAGAATAGTATTACAATAAAAAATTATTTAAGTACAATATTTTGACAAAAAATGAACACAGAATGACCCATTTTCAAAATATTCTCCTTTTGCGAAAAATGCTTCTATTATAATAATATTTTGCCTGTATATAGCTCAGACCTCTGTACAGAGGCTCAACTAGAATTTTTGAAATGTATATCTTAGAAGTGGTTTTATCCATGTTTTACGACAACAAAGGGGAGAAATTTTAAGAAAAAAAACGCCGATAATTATTTAAATGGGTTGTAACTCTGAAAATAATGTGAATTTTTTAAAAATCATAGTTGAGCCTCTGTAAAGAGGTTTGAGTTATATAATGGCAAAATATTATTATAATAGAAGCATTTTTCACAAAAGGAGAACATTTCGAAAAAAAGTTATTCTAAGTTAATTTTTTGCCAAAATATTGTATGTAAATAATTTTTTTTGTCATAATGTTCTTAAAACAACTTTATACATGCATTCTAATCTAAGTGACACTAAATATCATGAAAATTATCCATTTATGCGCCTATTTAAAATCATCATGGTTCCGAACGTAGTCGGATACCTTAACAACTGAACATTTAGAATCGTGTCAAAATGAAAAAAAAAATCGGATATATATTACACAATTGATATTGTTATACAAAGCAGAGCGGTGCAGGGACAAGACCCGCATTTGCATGTTTTTTATTTAACTATGTTGAAGGAAAATTTATATTTTTTATTGTTTGCTTGTCACTTTAATAAATATGTTTAACAGGTACACATAATAGATAACAAAATTAAAATTGTGCATTTATTATATGAATGGCAGATGTCATTGATGACCGTTAAAAGGCTAAGACATCTTCAGTTAACTCTCAATTTAATTGCTCACGATTAACATATTGCAAATTATTTACATATTATAGAACGTCATTCATATCATAATTTGTAATTCTCAACAAACACGAGGGATCTTCGTTGTTTTTTCGTCGTATCATGGTGTCTTCTTCGAACGTCTTAAGTCGGTATGCCTCTGACAAGTTGTGCGCTATCAGGTATGGGTAGAAACGTTCACTCCGGAACAGACGTGGTTTGATAATATAGCGGACGGTATCACATATACGTTGAAGAAATACAGTCGAACCTCCGTATTACGAACCTCTATATTGCGAATTGTTTCTATTTAGCGAACTTTTTCCTGGAACCAAGAACATTTCACGATTTTCTTCGTAAAATAACCTCTCGATAACGAAGTGCATTTTCTATACAACGAACTTTTTCTTTTGTGATTCATTTTTTTCTCTCCCTATTTTAAAGTATTTCTGGACACACACACTCACATTTCAAGTTTTTTTTCTCTCTTATAACACATTTTATGGTGGTCATAAATCTTGAATTGGTTTCACCAGAGGCCTGACTCACCTAGAACAAAAAAAAAAAAAAATTGCCGTAATTTTTCAAATAAAAACTCAAATAAAATTAACAGATTTTATGGGTAATTAAATTTAGGGATGCATGTGGTGATGCATATTTAGAATTTCAATTTGTAAAATAATGTACGTTTAAAATTACTTGTGTGCTTTAAATTAGAAAATGTTTATAAAATTCATTAATTTTAATGAAAATTATTTTCTTCATGCTGAAATGTTGTTGTTTTCTTAATGTCGACATTCTTTTGTCTCTTGTTTTCCTTGCAGTTTTTCTTCCTGTTTTTTTATAATGGGTAAGAAATATAAAATAAATATACATTAATTAATAAAAAAAGGTGTGAATAATTACTTTTTTTAACCCTCCAAGCGGTCTGCACGTAAAATTCCGCCATTCCAGAGAT
>BMAV01006866.1:16369-44137 GCA_019973955.1 Trichonephila inaurata madagascariensis
GTCGACATTCTTTGCTGCAAAAACGCAATTTGACCTTCGAAATAGCTAGAATTATTTAAATTAATATGTGGGAATACTAAAAGATGTTTATTTTTTCATAAAGTTCTTTTTCCGTCGTCATTTCATACCAGGAAACCTTATTCGTTTTGTAAAGAACACGATTTTACTGCGGAAAAATCAAATATTCATTTAAAAATATCGGTTTTTGTTATATTAAGACTAATTTTGTATGCTTCACTGTATTTATTTTTTTTTTCTTTCTAATAATATTCTGATATGAGCTATAAATAAATCGTAAATTTTATTTTCAGACGATTTTTATTCCTTAACAGGTGTAGTAATCATTAAACATGGAAATGGGAAGTTTTCAAGATTTATAAATACGATTTTCGCAAAGAATAAAAAAAAAAAATGCACCTTAAATGGAATATTCATTACTAAAGAATCTGCAAATAAAGATGTTTTTATTTTGCCTACAATATACTTAGAATTTTTTCAAAATATATTTAAGGAAAAACATTTTTTTTTAATTCATGCTTAAGTTGAAGTATCGTAAAAAAAAAAATTGAAAAACACGCACTTTTAAAACAAAAAGGGATGTATATTAAAAATTGAAATTTGGCTAAAATGTTGATAACATTAAAAATATTTTAAATATTAATACTTTTAATCATTTTACTCTAAATATTATTTTAAATATTAATATTACTTATGAAAAAAAATTTGTTTTAAAACTAGATTATAATAAAATTATTTTATATATAATATTATTTTTATTACTAATAAAAGTGAAATTTTAGGAATACTTTTACAGCGTTTCTTATAACATCAGAAATAAAGTTCATTTTATTCAAATTTTTTGTGATATTTTATTGCACGATTTTTATTCATTTTTTTCCAGTTTTTATTCATATATTTCAATTATAACTTTTGTTTCCATTTATAATCCTTACAGTCTTTATTTGCAGATACTCAAAACCTTCTGGTAATAATCTTTTAATCTTAACCATAATTATTCAGTTAAAACTCGCATTAGTAATAAGGTAAATTGGGGAAAGTTGCCACATTTCAGGATTTTTCGATTTTAGTACATTAAAAGTTGAAATAACAAGACGATGAAAAAAGTTCACTTTATTTCTTAATATTTAATTGGTTATGCATACAAGTTCTCAGTATGAAAATAAATAAGAAATTTAATGTTAAGGAAATTTATTTAATTGTGGCATGTTCCCTCATATATAGAGGGAAGATGCCACCAGTCATGAAGTGAAATGCAACAACAACACGCAAGTAAAAAAATAAGACAAACATTACAAAATTAATTTGTTTGTTTACATTTTTTAATTGAAGTTTTATCCAGTTTCTAATTTTCAAGCATTCAAAAGGGATATATCACACACACACAATCGAAAGAGATAATAATGATATATATAATTAAATAAAACTAAAGAATATAATAATGTAGAATATAATAATATATACTATAATTAAATAAAACTAAAAAATGAAGGTCTTTTTGTTTTGGTGCGTCACGTCAGAAGTCTGGCACTGCCTGGCACGGACGGGGAGAGAGGGGAGGGAGGTAAAAGGAAGTGGTAACAAGCGAAAACAGAGCTATACAAATGCTGACTTGTCCATTTCATCATTTCACTAAAATAGTTCAGAGAGTTTATCAAATCACTTACTTACATTAAGGAAATTGCCTCAAAGAGACGTTATTTTAACATCTTAACAGAATTGATCCCCCTTAGGGAATTGATGAAGTCTCTAATTTCATCATTTCCCTGAGGCATAAATATGTAGATATAAATTAAAACAATTCAACAATCTATTGGTCAAAAAATACTTAGCTTCTGATTTTTTTTTTCTTTCATTAAATGAAAACGCTAAAGAACTTTTTGTTCCTTTCTATATCTTATTTTGGAAAATTAAGTTCGTTGCACAGATGAAAGCAAGCATTGAATATGAAAGACAGAAATACACATCATACAAATTCTCAAGTTATTTGATTAATTTATTAAGAAGACTCTGTACTCTTTGAACAATTTTTTTATTTATGTATTTAAAAATTATATTTTTGCAATTCATATAATGTTTCTATTCAAGAAAATAATATTAGATGAAATTTTGCACATATTATTCACACTTTTTAAAAATTAAAATTTTTTTAAGGAAAATTTTGGTAAATTTTAAAATTCTACTTCTTTTGTAATTATTAATGTTTTGGCCTGAAATTTTTTTTGTAATATTCTTAAGGATGTTTTTAATAACTTTAGGGCCAAATTTTAGAATAATTAAATTAGTTTGGGAGAAAAAAAAAATTTTTGTAAACACGCTAAAATTCAATGAAAAAACCAATATCTCCTACATTTTAAATTTTTTTTAAAAAAGTATTCAGTTTACAGCAAAATGTATCCCTAATTTTGTTACATGTATTATATATAACACAGAAAAAAAATGGAAGTGATTGGTAAATAATTTTGGGAGGAGTAGCATTTCTAATGTATCCAAAAAACACAAATAGAGAAAAAGCACTTTAAAGTTAACAATTCTGAAAAAATAGTTATAATAAGCTCAAATAAAAACTTAAAATACCACTTTAAAACATCAACTATATATTTTTCATAAAAATAATTGCATTTTTGTATTATTTAAACCAATATTTTTTTTTATAAATGATCGATTTTTACCGATTATGAATTGCACAAAAAAAGCAAAGGAAAATGTTAAAAAAAAATTTTTTTTTGTCATGACAGAAATTTTAGTTTTTTACTTCGAATAATATTTAAATACTATATTTGTACGTAAGACATATGATGATAAGAACTGAAATTAGGAAATTATTAATATAAAATGCCTCAGTTAAAAAAAATTACGGGCACACGTTTCACACAAAGAAATAAAATTACATTATTGTAATACCTCAGAAAAATGTCCTGCTTTATATGCAATATATATAGCTTCCTTCTTTATATAATTATTGTTTCTCTTTTTAAAATAGATTTTTTATCAAAAAGATTCTTTTAGCTATTTTTATGATCTAAAAAGGGGGCGTGGTTGAACTGCCTATTTTGTTTACATCTGGGGTGGGCATTACGTCGATCGCGATCCACCGGAGGACCACCATGGTAATTTAGGGGGCCGCCTGAAGATTTTAGCAGGTAGTAATTATATACGGAAAATTCAAGATTGGCTGACAGTACGCAGACTATAAGTTTTCTACTGACTATAACAACGGAAACTAACTTTAGATAAAAATGTTTTATTTTTTTATGTATAATGGGGTCTCAGGGGTGTTAAATTTTTCTAGAGGTCTGAAAATATAAACAATTTTCAAACAGGTATAATTCATTTAAAATTAAATTTAATGATTCGAATCTTTTACACATTTATAAAAGAATGGGGCTTCAGAAAAGTATAAAATGTTTAAAATATAATCATAATTTTAGAAATCATAAGCATATGAAAATTCTATGATAAATATTAAGTATTTTTTGTGTTGCGCACGCTATTTTCTAAAATAGCATCTGATGTATAAAAATTTATAGAATTATAAAATGCATCATACTCTTTAAGCCGTACCTAATTTTAGTATTATATGTCTTTTGTATTTCAAAATATTTGTAAAACATTGCAATTTTTTAAATATTTTTAAAAAATGTATTTTTTTTTATTTATTAAAATATGTAAGTTATTATTCTATTTATATAAAAATAGCTACAGTGTAATGAGAATACATTTAACTTTATTATTCAACTTATAGCTAGTAATTAAAGCTATTATTTTAGAAAATAGCGTGCGCAACGCAAACAATACTTAATATTTATCATAGAATTTTCATATGCTTATGATTTTTAAAATTATGATTATATTTTAAACATTTTATACTTTTATGAAGCCCCATTCTTTTATAAATAATGTATAAGAGTTTCGAATCATTTAATTGAAATTTAAAAGAATTATACCTGTTTGAAAATTGTTTATATTTTCAGACCTCTAGAAAAATTTAACACCCCTGAGACCCCTTTATTGTTTCATAATAAATGCATTATTTGATATTATTATTTTTGTGACTATAGTTATTATGTTTGTATCTTGCGTTTTGGTTTAAACGTGGTTTTAAAAGAATTGCTACAAAAGGTATTTACATATTCCGTATTTATTATTAAGTTATAATAATAACCTCTTTTCCTTACCTCACCACACGTACGACATTGGGCAGTAGCGCACACAAAAAATTTTCAAGAAGGGGGGAGGGAGGGTCGAACGCCTATCATTCTCGTATCGTACCCCGATACGTATCCAATTATATATATTTTTTTATTTTGTCGATTGTAGGGAACAAAAAACAGCAAAAAATAATTTACTGAATAAATATAATTAACATTAATTAATGAAAAATACTAATAACAAATACTTAATTACATTTTACATTATTTTACATGGGTTGATTGATTGATTGAATATTAACGGCGCATTGTTCAGCTACACGAGGGCTTTTGGCGACGGACCACGTAATTTTGAACCATGGTCAAGTGACGTGGACGACATCTAAGCTGGCACCCCCTTCTCTCCTAACTACCACACCACACCAATGGGAGGACGTTTCAGCTCTCGACAGATTTAACGTGCATTGCTACCCTACACGGCGGGTCTTTAGTGGTACTGGGCTCGAACTCGTGACAAGGCAAGCCACGATCCGATACCTATACCACTTGGCTACCGCGGCCCTTTTTACATGGGATTATAATCAATCTGGAAAAAAATGAATGGCTATGAGGAAGGGTCCGGATCCGTGGACTCCTCCACCCTTGCGTGCGACACTGACACTGGGTGGACCGCAACATCTTGAAAAAATTAGAAGTAGCCCGTACCCTGGAAAAGTCTACCCAACTCTGGTTTACATTTTTCATTTGAAGTTTTTTCCAACTTTTAATTTTTAGGCATACGAAAATGATCTATCAATCGAAAGATAATAATGCAAGTAACATGACTAATTAAAACTAACGATATTTTGCTCCTTTATAGGGTACCGAGTCCTCTTAAATAATTTCTTACGTACTCGTACGTACCGGGTGGGCAAAAAGCTCGTAAAAGCTTTAAAAATTTATAAAACCCAGCAAATTGAACAAAATAAAAAACGGTTTACAGGTTTAGCTTTGATAAGTCACGGGATTTTTTTTTGTAAAAATAATAAAAATTAAAAAAAAAAACATCCGACAGGTGACGTTTTGTACATAAGTGAAAGAAAAGACTCGCAAATAACAGAAATGACGTTACCAAATCATTTAGTACAACAGCATGTGTTCCACATATCCACCGCAAGGGATGACACATAGCAAGCGCGTCACAAATCCAGCAACGACTGAGTGCAGAATGTCCCCCTGTATACATGACAGCTTTCGGTGGATCGCATCTTTCAATTCCGATGGATTGGATGGACGTGATTAATACATTCTTTGAATTTTAATATCACCTCAGCCAAAAGTCTACTGGAGACCGAGGAGGCCATGTAAACTCGCAACATTTGCTAATGATACTTAGACTTGGTCGTCTAGATCAAGGGTGTCCAACCCAAATGACCTTGCGGGCCACTTCGGAAAAACATTATAATCTCGCGGGCCGCACATAAAAATATGTACATTTATATCAGATTTGGAAACAAAAAAGCATTTATTGGAGTGAAAATTTAAAACAAAATGAATTATTATCATTGTTTTCATTATTTTTCACGTATACAGACATAGATAATATAATAATATTTATATATTATAATAATAAAATGATCAAATAATGTTTAAAATATTACAGTTGCCATTTTCTTGTAAATTACGGAGTTCCTTTTGAAATGATCTTTCGTTACTCATTGTTAAAATTTGATTATGCTGTCATTCGCGCGCGCGCGCGCGGAAACGATTAAGTACACATTGCTTTTTATCTTAACCGTCCTTAATAATTTGTTTAAGCTTTAAAAAACATCTCTGACTGCCTCTTGCTTTTTGGGCACTCCAAACAGAAAAGGAAGAGGAGAAATGAAAGTCGCACACACACACAGAGAATCATGTACCCTCCATAGTAAAGGATATGCATAATGCAATTCGGAATTTATTAAAAAAGGAATTTATTATTGTAAAATCAAACGTAACTGTTTGATAAAATATAAATCTATTTTAATCTAAAGGACGTTTCTATTATAAAAAGGATTTATTTTAAAACAAGAACAGGTAACAGGCAAGTACATTGTAGATTTATATATATAATAAATTTCAAAATGAAAAACTTTAAAAACCTGATATTTAAAATTTTTAAAAAAAGAATTGGAGGGGCGCAACGTACGTACTGGCGGTCCGCGTGTTGGACACCCCTGGTATAGATCTTACACGATCCTCGAGCGATCCAGATTCTTCAAATCTCTGAACAAAATTTATGAGGAGTACCACTGTTGAAGGCCCTTTTCTAGTCTTCAGATTTTTCTGAAGTCGGAATTTAAGCTGTGCAACAGTCATCGATTCCTTTTTGATGAAAAACAGCTTCACCATTAAAGCTTTGTCTTTCTCACTCAGCATCCTTGTTCACTTATTTGGCATGCAATGGAGAATTAGATCTGGATCAAGGCATCAGTATTTGTAATCGGCTGTCTCATTTGCATACTTCCAACTCACTCATTTGTACCACTGCCATCTGTCGGCAGTTTTTTTTTCTTATCTTAAAAAAAATTTCGTGAGTTATCGATGCTAAACCTGCAAACCGTTTTTTATTTTGTTTGATTTTCCGGGTTTTATATAAACTTAAAGTTTATACGGACCTTTAGCCCACCCGGTATAAGGTGTGATAATTAAGTTCCCGGACTGCGCATGGCCTAGCCGTTAGGCTTGGTGTGAAGAAGTAGGAATGGAATATAATTGACCTTGATCTTTCCAGTGCTGGTGGCACATTATTCCATCACTCTATCTAGTTCGGTTTGTTTTTTATCCTTGTTTGTGAGAAAGACGTTGTTATGTCGAAGGGCCGCGATCATGATAAAAGTAAAAATCAAGCTGCGCATAAATTTGAAATTCCTCGTAAAATTAAAAAAAGAAAAATTCCAACTGAATGTTTTAAATTATTAAAGAGGTGTTTGGAGATAATTGCATGTCACATAGTCAAATGTTTGAATGGTACAACTGATTTTCCGAAGATCGGGAGGTTGCTGAAGATGATGAACGCTCTTGTCCATCTGCGACATCAAGAACAGGTGACGTTCATCGTTTTTGTTCGTTATTAATGGCATCATCATGATTGAAAGGGTACCTCGAAGCAAAACGGTAAAACAACCGTACTACATTGAGGTCCTGAGCAAGTTTAGAGAAAGAATGAGGGAGAAAAAACAAGATCTGTAGAGTAACAACACATATTTGGCGCCACCGGTGCACATTGTACTCTCTGAAAAACAGTTCTTGGTCGACAAATGCATTACTGTGCTCGAGTATCCACCGTACTCACCAAATCACACACACAATACGACTTCTACCCATTTCCAAAAGTAAAAAATGCACTAAAAGGAACAAACACATTTTCAGTCTGTAGAAGAGGTGAAGGCAAAAACGACAGACTTACTGAAGATGGTGACACCTAATGAGCCATAGCACTACTTTGAACGGTGGAAAACTTGTATGCAGCTATGTATTGTTAGGGGAGAGGAGTATGTTGAAGGGGATTAAAAAGTATTTGTATATCGTTTTCAATAAAGCTAATATTTAAAACTAGTCCGGTTTTTTAATTGTCACAGCAGTATACTACACTGTGAACGAGTTAATTTCGATATTCAAATACAATGAAAAGAAAATTTAATGCATATTAATATTTATAATTTTTGCAGAGATAGATGATTTTAATTGTGACCGTTGTCACTTTAATGAGGTTTAAAATTATGAGATCAGTTTTCAATAATACAATTTCGCATCATCAGAGATTAAGGAAACTGGGCGTCAAAATTACTTGCGGCTATTGGTATCGCGTATATGGTGCCGCACTAAAAAGTGATACTAGCTTCTGGAGAATGTACTAGGTCTCTGCTAAGGTAAAAATACCAATCCGCAGCCCCATTAGAAAGAAAAAGTTTTCAATAACTATCATGTAGTTTTTTTTTCAGTACATCAATACACACCAATTGGAAAATATAGTCAAGAAATATAAGAAGTTTTTCAAATAAATATTAATAGTTGTACTAAATAGATCATTTTTCCTATTTGATTCAATTCACAAAGTATATCATTTTGATCTGTAAAAATTTAAATCACCATGAGGTATGAAAAATCGCGGAATATTTGTATTTTGCTTTTAATAAGTGTTCATTACTGAAAATATAATTATATAATGTACACAAGATATGATTTCAATTAAATTTCATATGACAAGAAAAAATTAATATAAATTCAGAGACTAATTTCTAAAAATATAGCTTAGCAAAAATTCAAATTAAAAAATCTACTTAAACGTAATTTAATTACTTATTCAAGTATTAATGAGTATATTTTGTATTTTATAAGGGTTAGATTTCTGTCTGTACCCAATGTTTTGGAATGTGTCGGAATTTTAACAAAATTAAATTACAGTTAAACCATTTATTTACTAATGCAAAGGAGTAAATACATGTTTTTTTTAGAATTTTGACTCTTATTATTTTTATGTGATTATAATAATTATTTCATTATTATTATAAAATATTATATTTGTTTTTAAATTAAATAATTACTATAATTACTGAATTTTAGATCAGAGAGTTCGTCTAGCTTGACTCTTACCTTAAAAATATCGTCAGTGATTAATTACCTTGTCATATTTTAATAACATGCTTTGCAATTTGCAAGGTTTTTTCTTCCTAATTTGAGACCTGTACAGCATCTCGATGATTTCATCAAATCTTTATTCTAAACATGTAATTTACATTCTCTCATTTAAAAATCCTCTATTCCTAATTGCTGACTACAAGAAATAACTGAGAGAGAGGTTTCCAAAAATGAAACACACACACATTCTGTTCCATTAAAATAACATTCATTACACTTTGAAAATCGCTAAATTGCAGATGTTCTAGAATGTAATGAAACACGAGTTTTGTGTTTAAAAATACATTTCTTAAAGATCAAAAGCAGTAATTTAAATTTGCTACCGTGATCTCTGACGGTTGATTTCATGCCCAATCTCCGTGATTGATTTTTGTGGTATTCTGATTGTAATTCTTAAAGGATCTTTCTTTAGGCTTAACTATACAGTAGAAGGTTTCGACTCAAAAGTGAACGCAAGCACACCCAAAACAATTTTCTCGGAAAGTTAAAATAACAGGTATTAAGCGCATTCTGTAGATATTGATTGCATCTGTTGAAAATAATCATCATATCCATCCATCAAAGAGACAACAGCATTCTGATTCGCATATTTTTATTTATTTATTTATTTATTTTTTTTTTTGCTTCTGGTAACAGGGTATTTAGTTTCGGTGGAATTTATCAACTGGGCACTCTATAAAATGTGATACATTTTAAGGCTTCGTTCACTCTATTTTAAAATCGTGTTTTTATGGTTCATTAATAAATAGAAGCTCATTGTAAAACATATACAATGATTCAGAGGCGTAGCTACCGCCGTATCAGTCATTCTACAGGGGCCCCAACATGCGAAAGCAAAAATTGTAAA
Organism: Trichonephila inaurata madagascariensis; assembly: GCA_019973955.1. Lineage (NCBI taxonomy): Eukaryota > Metazoa > Arthropoda > Arachnida > Araneae > Nephilidae > Trichonephila > Trichonephila inaurata. Next base: position 26,045 of record BMAV01006866.1, read on the forward strand.
GTGTTAAAAGATCCCTAAATAGAGCCCGTAAGGAATTTTGATACAGGGCCCACTCAAGATTAGCTACGCCAGGGAAATGATTACTTCGATAAAAAAAATGGGTGATCGCAGTAGCCTGATAGTAATGATTGCGAATACGTGGCCAGAACCTTATTTCTCTCCAGATTTGGGTTTAAGCCCTAATGCCCCTAGAGAACCTGGTGTGCATTGAATCTATCGAAGCTCAAAGTCCTTCTTTAACAAGAGGTGGAGGTTTACAAAGAGTGGGGTCAGGGATGTTTTAAGGCTTGGGTCAACTGGACCGAGCCCAGGGCCTAGGCTTTGGAGGATGGGGCTCGTATCGTTCACAACTCAGCCTTAATGAAATCATAATCCGAATAATTTTAATCATCAGATGCCCTTCCCGGGCATTTTTTCTAAAAGACTGGGAATTTCGAACTATGTGCCAACTTGAAACAGTGGCAAGAATACATTATTACGTCATGTCCGTGTCTAGATCTAGGCTAACTACCATATACCATTATTTCTTTAGTCGAAAGGTGGCAGTCAGTTTGAGCCTTGGTTTGTGAGTCCCGTAGATGTATTTGTTACGGGTAACTTGATAACCTATGCCTACTTAAAAAGGTCGCAGGTAAAGCCTACTTTTGTAAAGAAATTCAAGGCCTCATAAATCTATAAAACGTCATTGATTACAATCAAATTAAAAATTAGTACTAGTTACAAACTTTTGTACATTGATTTAGATGATAATGCGGAGCGATACTTGAACATTTTATTTACATTTGTTAGATTATATAAGGAAACTAGAGCAACCGAGATGAGGAAAGCTAGTAAATTTGAAGGCCCAAATGATCTTCTGAGTCTCATCAAGTGTATTATTCTGAACGAATTCAAGTTTTATTAAAACGTTATTTCCTTCTTATTCATTTACTCCAATCCATTTTCGCACTATACTAAAATTAACTGATTACGAGTTAGAATTAAAATTTATTTTGATAAATATTATTTTGATGTTATTTGTGACGTGAGAGTTATTAACTACTTCTAAGTTATTATTCTGCAATCGAAAAGATCATCGAGTAATTTTCATTGAATTATCTTTGTAACAGAAGGTTACAATCAATCCCCACATCAGCTGTTAAGCTAATTTAACTTTGAATAAAAAGAACTTAGACTTATTATACTTGCTCTCTCTCTCTTTTTCTCTCTCTAGATATTTTGTCAATTTCTACTATTAGCTCACACTCTCTCTCTATATATTTATCTTGTTCAAATTTTCAATTGTTAATAAAATACTTTCTATTCCTCCACTCAAGTTCAAATATTAAACTTAAACTTGTAATGGATGGCACTTGATGTTATAATACAGTTTTTTAAAAATATTAATTCATTAATTAAATTAAATTAATTACTAGTTTCCGACGCCTCCTTAGATCCGTTTCCATTGTTGTAAAAATGTAACAGTTAAAACAATGCCAAAAGTTGGCGTCGAAAACCGGTTTTTCAGCCAAACTAGACAAACCAGGTATGCATTGTTACAACAATGCAGACAAATCATGCTCTTTTTTCAGTTTACTATTAGTTCACTCTCTCACCCTATATATATATATATATATATTAGTAAATAAATTAAAAAGAAGACTAACAAATCCTAAAACATCTTCAGATCAAACCAAAAGAACCAAGAACATGGAACCATTACAAACCAAAAAAAGAGAAATTTAGCTAGAGTGGAAAAAACTATTATGATTTCCCGAGCTGTCACTGGCTTAGGACAGTGAGACAGGGTTAAACAGTGTTTTGTGAGAACTCAACCTTCCCCTACAGCTGAAATTGTCGACATAATAGCACATGGAATAATCCAAGACAAAGGTCCAAAACCCACGTGGGTGAATATAACAGCAATAGGACAGAATTGGAATAATGAATTACTATAGGAATCCGGAAGAAATAGACAAATATAAATATGTATAAACAAAAAATATTTGCAAGAGAGGTTAAACATGATTGTGACCAGAATTAATAATAATGAAAATGAGCGAAGAAACTAAATTCTTTCCCGATGTATACGGACCCCAAAAGTGCACTGACTCGATGCACGAAAAAAACAGCATAACTAAGAATAAGGGCGCCATCTATATATGTTTATATATATCTTGTTCACATTTTCAATCGTTAATAAAATACTTTCTATTCATCCATTCAAAGTATAAATTGATTTAATTTTTTTATATTACTTATTGCATATTTCATTACAATTTCTTGTAATAGTTACCTCCAATTGAAGTAACTGGTGATGAGAGTTTATTTTACAAAATACAAAAATTACTTCAGTTCTTTTTACACTTCTTGCCGTTCGGAATGGCTGCAAGGACTTTGGAAATATATGATTATTGCAATGATTACTACATTTTCGACAATCTATTACAAATTAAATTCACATTATTCACAAACAATCTTCTTTAATTTGTATAATTGCATTGTATCTGTTATCACTTAGTAAGAATATTAATATTTTTTTGCCAAATAGTTTATTCTTTTACAAATAAAACTGATTACATACAAAGAACTTAGAAATCAATTGCTTGATTTTTTTTTAAATACTTTCGGGTTGCTTAGTTAAAATTTCTACTATTAAACTTTATTAGACTATACATGAATTAATGCTGAAATATTTAATAATTATGGGTAGTCACCAGCCTAAATCCTAGCTCTCTTGAAAAGTGTTCGGTTATGTAATAGGTCTTTCTCTCCCTCCATTGTCCCTCCATTGTCCACTTCACTGGACATCTTCGATAACCCTTTTCACCCTCAGTGGAATTGTCTCGTGTCTCCGTGTCCTTAAACTAGTCTCTATTCATTTGTAGTGTTGATCAGTCGTACTGGTAACTTCGTTTCTTGTAGCTTTAAAATCTCAAAACGTAAGTGCTTGAGCATCAAAGAAAAAATTTTAATTCTTCAGGAGTTGGAAAAAATTGAAAAATAAACTTTCCTTTTATTTTTTTTTTCTTTTTTTTTTTTTTGGTAGGTAAAATATATCAAATAAATATATAGTAATTTACTAAAAGGTGTGAATAATTACTTTTTTTAATATAGAGTGTTTATGAATTTAAAATTTGCTTTATGTGGTTTATATATAAATAAAATCGAAAGATGAACCTCTACATAACGAATTTTCCATATAACGAACTTTTTTGGGAGATTTAGTGGCTTCGTTATATAAAGGTCCGACTGTATATATATAGGAAGAGTGTGAACTAATAGTAGGAATTGGAGAAAAAAAAGCATTGTCTTGCACATTTTCCTAGATGGTTGCAAAATTAGAGAGAGACAGCAATGAAATTTCGATAAACGAAAATAAAAATGCAAAAATGATTCCATCCTGAACATTATTTCGTCGATAAACCGCCAATTATAGACACTCAGCTGTTCCGGCGCTGTTCAAGTGCAGGCAACACGAATTTTTTTTCAATTGGTGGCAAAAAACAGTGAAAAGGAGGAGGGCTTTTGAGAGTGGAGGGGGCAAAACACCTATTCTGGGCCGGGGGAGCAGGGAGATTAAAAAGGAATTGAAAGAGAGACTGGTTAGGTCAGAGCTCTCCATTCAGAAATGCGACTCTCCTCAAAAACAGGGTGCGGAACAGAATGAACGGTGATTTTTTTTCTCTCTTTCTTTCCCCTCGTCTTTTGCTATTCATCCCCCCACCACCACCACGAAATCATGTTACGTAAAATATTTTTTTTTAAAAAAAATTTAATAAATAAACGAGTTTTAAAATTTAGGTAAATACAGTTCCTTTTTTTGAAAGAGATTATCAATTTTAAAAATTTTCCTCTTTTATTTTATTTTTATCAAGGTCCCACAGATACTACCTGTAAGGTTCTGAGTGGTTATTAGGTTAGTGAATTTGCTTATATGAACGTTTCTGTAGAACAGAAACGTTCATATAAGCCAGGGGTGGGCAGACATATCGAGGGTACGCGCTACTTCTAATTTTTTTAAGGTGTAGCGGTCCACCTTGTGGCGTAGGTGTTGTGAATTCAAAGAAAAAATATAATACAGTAGGATCTCCATTTTACAAATTTCTCTATTCAGCGGAAATTTTTTCTGGAACCACACACACAATAATATTTTACGATTTTCTTCGTTAAATAACCTCCAGATAGCGAAGTGCATTTTCTATTCAACCGAATTTTCTCTTATGATTCGATTTTTTTCTTCCGTATTTTTTAAAGTACCGTATTTACTCGAATCTAAGGCACTCTTTTTTCCCAATGTTAATGCTACTGAAAATTGGGCACGGCTTAGAATCGAAGGAAAAAAATTTGTTGGATGGGGTATTTAGAGCAATTACAGCTTCATGCATGTACTTAAAAGTTTATAATACTGAGAAAATAACCGATTATTCACATCTTATTAGTTTTCCTTTTAAATTTATTTCAATTTCGTGAAATTGGATATCTATAAACCATTTTAGACTATTCTTGAATTTTCACAAAATCTTCTTGAGAATTTGGGACACGGCTTAGATTCGAATAAATACGGTATTTTTAGACCTTCGTATGATGGAATGATTGTTGGGTCTTAGTGAAATCGGTCACCTCAAAATGTCTTGGCGGTCCACCGGTCGATCGCGATCGACTTAATGCCCACCCCGGATATAAGCAAATATGAACGGGTCCGTGGATTAAATAGTACCGGGCCGCACAAGGAACATTGAATTATTTTCATTTAATTTAATGTGGTGTATTTTTCTCGGGTTTCTGAGACTTTTTATGGAAAACACTTTATATTCATTTTTGGAGTAACTGTATTTTATTCCGAAGGCATGTTTAAATGCAATTAAATTAAAATTATTAAGTCAAAACAATCCAAAATATAAACAATAAACGTCCTCTGTGAGCGGGCCGTGGTAAAATTATCAAACGTTGACCGGTCCGTGGCGATACAAAGGCTGGGGAACACTGCTGTAGAGGATACAAGGACTATCTATGACGGACAAGGATGACACTTGAGCTTGCACTTCATTATCTAATTTTCACACAATTGAAAATGTGAATTCAAAAACGCTGTAGATTGGTAATTTTTTAAGGGGGGGGGGGAGAGGGGCCTTCATTATTCTCTTTGACGATCTTTCGTAAAATAGACTTTATAATCTTCTAAAAGAATCTGGTCCACCGATTAGCTCATGCCCTTCATCACTGGACTGTGACAATTGGTTGGTTATTATTGTCGCACTTTGAAGACACACGAAGGCTTTGGGCGACTAACCTTGTAATTTTGAATTGCTGTCAACTGACAAGAATGACATCTGAGAGAGAGAGAATTGTGTAGCAAACATATCTCTTTCACCTTATTTCCGTAGTATTTCATTTGAGCCTCGACATATTTAAAGTAAGTCCCAGTAAACGGTATGAGGTGGTATGAGGACTTGTGCTGCAATTTTTTCTAAGGCAATCAAAATATTTTTGTCTCCTTTAAAGTTTTAAATAAATCATTTAAATAATCAAATTAACTTACCAGCAATCAATTTGCTATATATGGAACAAAAACATAATTAATAAGTATAATGACTTTCAGGTAAAACATATAACACAAGAAGCTTTTGAAATTTTTAAAAAACTTGTAAAAACCGACTGGGATTGGTTTTGTGAGAACAAACATTCAAAATCCCTGAGTTGTGTAACACAGAAGGTTCTGGATGATTCAATTTCGATGAATCCGATTTTAATATTTATTATGTTGATGATCCTGTACTACAGCAGAATTTTTTTAATACTGTTTTTGAATCATAAACTTCGTTTGGCGAATTTAATCTTTTTTGTGATTCAGTTTACACGTTTTGTACGCGATAAGTAGTTTAATCAGTTTATGGATTGGGTTTTGATTTCATATTAGCATCGCATTCTAAAGCAACACGAGAGCTAATGGTTATGGGTCTCGTAATTTTGAACCTTTTTTCAATTCCTACACACTATTAGCTCACACTCTTTATATATTTATTTATTTATCTTGGTGGAATTTTCAATTGTTAATAAAATACATTTTAAAGCGTTTAATTGAGTTGAAATTTTATGTACATAATTATTTTGGATAGCAATACAATATAATTTAACTATAATTAATAAAAATTAATTGATTAAAACTAATTATTTAAAGAATTACAAATACACAGCCACGTTGGCGACTTAGCGACCCTTTTGGCGACTTGTGTCAAAACTTGAAAAGGTTTTTTTCTCACGTTTTAAAGCATTCAATTGAACTGAAATTTTATATACACGATTGTTTTGGATGACAATACGATACTTCAATGATAATTAATAAAAATTAATTACCACTTAATGTTGTGATTCTGTCCTATGTATATACATATTTATATTAATTGTAACTATTCAATAAAAAGTAGCTAAAATAAAAATTTTCTTTGTTGATCTAAGTAGGAATTGACTTAAAATTTTTTTTTTTTCATATTACTTGTTAAGTGAGGAAGATGACATCTAACATCAATTTTCCACGTTACGCAAAGTGAAAGACTTTGAGCCCGGACAGATTTAACCTGTAATATATATATATATATATATATATAGCTCCTTTACACGTCAAATCTTCAGAAGAGCCAGGAACTGAACTCTCGACTCCCCGACTACGAATTCGTGACCATGACCACTCAGCAACCACGTCCACAATGATTTTATGGGATATGAATTGACTGATTGTTTCATAAACGACGCAATTCAAAGAAATACGGTGGCTATAACAGACGGACCTTATCATTTTAAATCGCTAACAAGTAAGATGACAACACATGAGTTGGGACCTTTCTCTTCAAATCTCCACACTACGCTAAGTGATACTTTTGAGTTTCTAAAAATTTTAACAAAAAAATGTTAACAAAGTTTGAGAGTTTCTCAGCTTCTCTACACGGCGAGTCCTTAGTGACACCAGGATTCAAACGCATGACTTGACAGAAATAACGGTGGCCATGACCACTAGACCAGGGATGGCGAACCAGTGGCACGCGTGCCATCAATGGCACGTGACAAAATATTTTGGGCACGCAGGCGATCAAAACGGTTTACATTTTATTTCAAAATAACAAAGTTCACTATGAAGTATTAAGAACAAACGCTAGTGATCGGTCGCGAGGTGGCGGTGTACAGCTTTGTTTGTTATTGTCTTGCCTTAGTTGCTTATAATGCAAAATTTGTCTACTCATAGCATAATCAATTTTGTTGACACATTTGTATTTTAAAGTTTATTTGTGTTATATTTACGATTTTTAACTGTTATTTAATATGGCTAGTTCAGCAAAAGAACAAAAAGTGCAAGATAGTAAGTGTAACAGAGGATTTCAAACTTAGTGAATCTATAAACATGGCATTATTAGTATAAGCGACAAAGAGGTGTGTGTTTCATGTTCTAGAAAAGTGATATGCAGAACATCGTCTGTAAAATAGCATTCTAAAACAAATCACAAATCCTCTTATCAACTACAGCAAAAATAATTAATTGCTTAGAAGCCATTTGGCAGATGACTCCAATTCAGTATGCATTCTACTAAAAGTAACATCTTACAATCCTAATATAAGTTATTTGTCATCCAATCTGCAACAACAGAAGTCACACTAATGTTACTTACAACTATGCAGTACAAAAAGTTTTTTTTTTTCGTTGTAAATAAAGAGTTTTGAGTTGTTTGTACTTAGTTTTATTATTTTTCCAATAATCGTAAGTCAAAATAATTTGACGGCATGTCTATACCTCGTTATAAACTTCTTTAGAAAAAATGGCACGTTGATCCATAAAGCTTCGCCACCCCTGCACTAGACTGTCGAAATTATTTATAAGATATGGAGCAACACACAAAGGCTATTTCCCCCTATTAGAAATATAAGTAAATTTAAACGAGACAGATCTTATAAGTCTGATTGATTGATTGAATATTAACGTCGCACTGTTTAGCTACACGAGGGCTTTTGGCGACGGACCACGTAATTTTGAACCATGGTCAAGTGACGTGGACAACACCTGAGTTGGCACCCCCTCTCCTAACTACCACACCACACCAACGGAAGGACGTTTCAGCTCTCGACAGATTTAGCGTGCATCGCTGCCCTACACGGCGGGTCTTTAGTGGTACTGGGCTCGAACTCGTGACAAGGCAAGCCACGGTCTGATACCTATACCACTCGGCTACCGCCGCCCTTTATAATTCTGATTTATTCATTAATTGTTTATTAGAGTTCGTTTCATTCTTAGAAGCAATACGAAGGATATCAGCAACATGCCTCGTAATTTTAAACTGCGGTTAAATAACGAAGAGGCTAAGCTGGCATTACTGGCGTAGCTAGTTCTTCGTGGGCACGGTATCAAAATTCCTTGAAGGCTCTTTTTGGGGGGCCCTTAACATTTTGTGATTTTCTTTTTGTGCTTGGGCATTTTGGGTCCCCTATTACTTGGGGACCCTGTATCATTGATATGGCTGATGCGGTGGTAGCTATGTCCATGGCTTGCATCCTACTCTCCAAGCTTTCATAATACCTTCTATTACCTTCAGAAATTTGAGCCTTGATAAGTTAAATGTCCGTCTGCCTTAATAATTCCGGGACGATAAGTTATGGTAAGTTTAAGTTTTGAATTCAAAATTTCGAATCGTGAAGCAGAGCGTGTTATTGTGCTTTTACTATTAAAAATTATTAGAAAAAAAGTAACTTTGAAGTTTAATTTTCAAAGTACCTCACAGATTTGAAAGTGATCAAACCTAGAACTTTGTTTCACATAATGTGACATCTAGGCTATATAGTAGCAATCTGAATCTTAGATTGACTGACTGATTGCTTATTAAGGTATCCGACTACGTTCAGAAACGTGATTTTAAAAAAAGCGCATAAATGGATAATTTTCATGATTTTTAGTGTCACTTAGATTAGAATACATGTATAAAATTGTTTTATATATAAGAACATTTTGACAAAAAAAATTATTTAAATACACTATTTCGGCAAAAAATTAACTTAGAATAACCTTTTTTCACAATGTTCTCTTTTTGTGAAAAATGCTTCTATTATAAAAAATATTTTGCCTGTATATAGCTCAGACCTCTGTACAGAAGCTCAATTACGATTTTTGAAAAATTCGCATTATTTTCAGTTACAATTCATTGAAATAATGTGATCGGCGTTTTTTTCTTAAAATTTCTCCCCTCTGTTGTCGTAAAACATGGATAAACCCACTTCTAAGTTATATATTTCAAAAATTCTAGTTGAGCCTCTCTACAGAGGTCTGAGCTATATGCAGGCACACAAAATATTATTATAATAGAAGCATATTTCACAAAAGGAGAATATTTTGAATATGAGTCATTCTATGTTCATTTTTGGTCAAAATATTGTACTTAAATAATTTTTTATTGTAATACTATTCTTAAAATAATTTTATATACATTTTCTAATCTAAGTGACACAAAATATAAATATTATCAATTTATATTCGCTTTTGAAAAATCACGGTTCCGAACGTAGTCGGATACCTTAACGTCACACTTCAAAGCAACACGAGCCCTAATAGCGACAGACCTGGTAATTTTGAATTAACTAACGCGAGAAGAGAGTACACATTTTTGAATACCGATTTTTAATCAAAACTTTTTCTTCACCAAACGCTCTACTAGACTTTGTGGTAGATAATAAAATTTTTATTTTTAAAAAAAGAATCTTCTAAGAGATGAAGTATCTGGTTTCGAGTGTGATAACCTTTATATCATTTCGCCATTCACAAATAAAAATTTCATACCTATTGAGTAACACAGGAAGAAAAAAAAAGACAGCATCAATCTTCAAACACTACCACAAAACATTCCAGTGAAAGTATCATGGGATCCTACCACCCCCCCATCCTACCCCCCCCGGCCAACAATCAACTTCTTTTTTTTTCCAAATATATTTCATTCTTTATTTAAGCTTAAGATCTCAGTCCTAACCACGTCCCCTACATCTTTCAGATCCAGATCTCTTGAAGTCAAATATTTTCCGACAGGAAGACTCATTGTTTACTTCGCATCTTGCTGCATTACTTAGAGAGATAAGAACCACCAACCACCTGGTTGGGGATCCTGGATGGATCAGACAAAACTTCCATGCAATGGCACGTTCTGGAGGGATTCTTTCGAGCGCCATGGGTTTTTATGTATCCGCAGACGACGGGACACATTTTTTTCTCTGTCGAGTCTTAATCTGGAGCTTTCTGATGCTGATAAGTAGTACGAGAAATATACTCGAGTAAATGGTTCCGTTTTAAATGTCAATGGCACTGAAGTCGGAATATCACAATGAAGAGCGCTGCTTTCAATTATAAGTGCTACTTACGGGTAAATGACCGGATGTTTGACCGTCTTTGTGATCAATCACACTTCGAAAGGCTTAGAATTCCATGAATCATTGCTTTGTGACAAATCGATTTGAAAGTAGAAATCTACTCGGTTGACCTGTTTTCTACGAATTGCCTCTTTTGAGTTTGGTTTTCACATCCAAGTTAAAGGCAAATATATTTTTCGAGTGTATTTGTGAGTGGAAAAGACGAATGTTTTAGTGGCAATGCATGTTCCCATTTTATCGCAATAGTTCATTATTTTTTTCTTAAGTAGTCCCATAAATACAGGGAAAAAAGCATATTGCAAAGGTCACTGCATTCGGAACTGTTATTTTGAAAAGAGTATATAAATGAATAAATATTTTTTTAAAAATTTTTAGTGTCAGTTGCATCAGAATATACATTTAAGATTGTTTTAAGAATATTATAACATAAAGAGAACAAGTAATGTAATTTTTTGGTAAAAAATGAAGTAAAAAGGATGTATTTTTAAAATTATGAAAAAGGCTTCCGTAACAATGATATTTTGCCTATATATATATAGTTAACTTAAGTTAGGGTTATTGAAAAATAGAAAATTATTTTCAGAGTTATTATCAAATGAAATAATTACCGGTATTTTTGGTTTAAATTTCCGTACTCTGTGATTATTAAAATATAAATAAATTCACTCCTAAGTTATGTATTTTAAAAATCTTGGTTCAGCCTCTCTATCGAAGTCCTAACTATATAAGGCAAAATATTTTTGTGATAGAAGTATTTTTCGCATTCACACACATAAAAGGAGAATGTTTTGAAATGTGCTATTTTTTCTTAATATTTTGCAAAAAAAATTGCGTTGAAACAATCTTTATTGCAATAATATCCTAAAAGCAATTGTATAGGTATCTTGTAATTCAAATGATGATAAATTTTAAAAAATTATTCATTTATGCTCTTTTTTCAAAATTACGGTTCCAAAAGTAGTCAATCGCCTTATTCAACATGTTCGTCCAAAAATAAACATTTCTCAAATGAGAAATGAAATGTTTTTAGTATATATATAAAGCATTCTTATAATTGAATATAAAATTAAAATAATTTTTCAACAATTATATGTTTGAGAACACTTTGCCAGAAAAAGAACTGCTAGAATGTTTTGAATGCAAGATTATATGAACAACTCGAAATCTATAAAAAAATCAATTTCAAGTATATACACTACAAACCGCAACGCAAATTATTTATTAATAACAACTAATACTAAATATACAATTCTATTTTTAACATAAGTTTGATTTGGACGCACCAAAACATTAAAAAAATTTAAACAATGTAATCTTTGAAAAAAAATATATTTCTCTCGAAGTAAACATAAAATTTTCGATTGAATTTTGGAGAAACATTACATTAAACTACTCTAAAAATTTCATTAAAATACATTCATATATATTAAAGTTATGCGTTGCGAATTATCAAACAAACTATATTCCTAGAAAAATTATTTTATAGTGAATAAGTACTCTATATCTACAGAGGACATAAAGATACGTGAACAACAACCAATATTTCAAATGGCATCCCTTTGACATTCACGTCCGTAGGGTTAGCCATCTACACGACGGATCTTAAATGAAATAAAGTTTAGCTCGACTGATTCTTCGCAGACCACGGGAAAGGCCATGATCTCAATTGGGATATACTGGTCAGCTACCCTTTGAATCTTTAATGACATTTGGATTGAAAGAATGATTTGTTTATTTAACACAAGCAATTTCAGCCCGATTCCAGGTCCACTAAACCAGAGGTCGCCACAAAGTGGTGGTCCGCGAGAAAATTTCGCTGGTCCGCATAAAAATGTAGAATATACTCAATCATCGCGTTAAGTTATGTTTTAAGATGCATCGATTGTGTTCTTCGAATCACAACTTTCTTATAAATATATTTAACACTTAAAAATTCCTATTAGTGGTCCGCGGGGTTTAAATTATAGGCTTACTGGTCCGTGAGGTCAAAAAGTTTGGCGACCGTTGCACTAAACACAGACCGCGTACCCCGGAATTTTTAGCCAGGGTCAAATAATGAGGAACTACAGGATATTTTTCTTCAATAACCTCGAAAAAATTAAGAATATTTCCACGCGATTTGTTTAAAATGCTCAAAATTTTGTTTTAAAGCATAGATGAGAGAGAGAGAGAGAGAGTTGAGTTATATGGAATAAATACCTAGGTTTCGGCTCTGTTTGTAGCTGCTAATGCGTGGGAAAACCTTGAAGTACTGAAGAACACTCTCATGATGCATTGCACTGAGAGTTGTACTTGTTGTCATACCATTCACTACAGAACAAAATGTATTTTCCAATTTTCAAAAGTTTTGCAGGTAAGTTTTCAAACTTTTTAACCTACAAGACACATGTGACTTAAAAATTAAAGTTTCATAAGGTACACTAAAAGAATTTCTTTTTTTTTTTAATAATGTGATTGTTTTATACCTGACAATGTTTTGTCCTTCAGATTAAAGGTTCGCTTTTCAAGATGGCGTGTTGGATATATTATGGAATATAATATATACCAAGTATTCCATAATACCAAATATTACCAGATAAAGATTATATTGATGACTTTTGTAAATAGACTCGAAACAGAAATGACTTTCACGCATTTTAAAAAATATGGCCTTTAGTTAAAAATGGCTACGTTTTACGAAGTCTAAACTAGTTTCACAATGGATTGAACCACCTATTCCATATTCGACTATTCCATAATACCTTCAAAATAAATATTTTTAACAACAAAATAAATATTATTCTTTTTGCCAAGTGATATTCCTTACAATCGTTTATAGCACTGCTCCGCAACCTTTTTATCGCTGCGGACCGGTCAACGTTTGATAATTTTACCGCGGCCCGCTGAGGGTGGGACACATTGATTGTTTATATTTTAGATTGTTTTGATTTAACAATTTTAATATAGTTACATTTAAATATGCCTTTAGAATAAAATATAGTTACACCAAAAATGAATAAAAGTGATTTAACGTGGAATATAAAGTGATTTGAAGTGAAAGTTGCTCAAAGCTGAGAGAAATGCACCACTTTAAATAAAATGGCAATAGTTTAATGTTCTTTAGGCGACCCGGCATCATTTGGTCCACTGACCGGGGCTGCGGATCACTGGTCTATAATATATATCCACGATGATTTTGGAGATTTTTATCACAAACCAGTGATGTTATTTTTAGAAATGTAAATGGTATTCCGTAATACCCGACTCTCATCTATTTTAAAAGAAGAAAACTGTTTAAAGATTTTACAGGTTAAATGGCTTTATGCCCTATCAACACACATCGTGCTAATCTCAAATCTCGAACGATAATTGTCAACATCTGATAGTCCTTATTTTTGAAGCACCAATATTGTACCACGTGAAGACTTTTGTTGGGGACTCCTTTTTTAATCGAAGTGGGCATTAAAACACTCATATTGTTCAAACTTAATGTTATTATATCTTAGGTAGAGTTTTAAAATTTAAACCAGAGCGAGAAGAATCCTACATCACTGACATGAAGGCCACGAATGCCGAAAAAAAAGTGCCGTAATTTTCAAACATGTTGCCAAACGTTTAAAACGGGTAGGATATTTCCCAATAAAATTAATGTAAAGTAGGACGCCAAATACGATAACTATATTACAAGTAATTCTGTCCTCAGCTAATATATTCCCACATTCATTTGTTATCTTGTGTCCTATCTGTCATAGACTTACTTTCTGCATCATTTTTGTTTTCTTTTTGTTTGGAAAATGTACGGGATGAGAAATTCGTATACGGCAAGTAATCATCGACCTATGTTTGATGCCCTGGGTGAAAGACTCGCCGTATGAAGAGTATGTACAAGTGGTTATCAAAATAATTGAAACACCTGTGAATAAAAGTGGTATCTTTGAAAGCGCTTCGTAAGCATTAAAATATAACAATAGCTACCAGATTTTTTTTTATAAATAGAAATGTATATATTCTGACAGTATGTGGTAGCTCTATTGAAGTTCTGTAAGTCTAAGGTTTTTTTAAAAGAGAGTAAATTTTCGTACCTCTCAGAGTTTCAAAGAGGCCAAGTTGTAGGAACTCCTCTAGCTGGAACAAATGTGACAAAAATATCCCAACTCTTAGGCATTTCTAGAGGTACGGAGTCTAGCCACGACAGCATACAGACCGCGCGGCAAAACAAAATCGGCAAAGTAAAATAGTAGACGGAAAAAGAAGCACAGTGAATGAGACTGACAGGTTTTGAAGCGGATTATAATGTCTAAAAAGTGAACTACTATGCAAAAGTGACCGCAGAGCTTAATCAGCAACTGGATTCTCCAGTGTCAATGTTTACAGTGGAAGGCAAATTCATAAATAGAACATTAACGGCAAAGCAGCAATTCCCAAGCCACCTATCACAGATGTTACTGCCAAAAGTCGTCTACAGTGGTGTCACACTTACAAAACCTGGTCGAATGATGTGGAAGAAAGTAATACGGTCTAATGCAGGGGTGGGCATACTTTTCTAGGGTACGCGGGCTACTTCTAATTTTTTCAAGGTGTTGCGGTCCACCCAGTGACGTAGGTGGAGTGAGCTAAAAGAAAGTATACAATACAGTCGGACCTCCATTTTACGAACTTCTCTATTTAGCAAGCTTTTTCCTGGAACCAAGAACACTTTACGATTTTCTTCGTAAAATAACCTCCAAAAATAGAGAATCTATTCAACGAAATTTTCTCTTATGATTCGATTTTTTCCTCCTTATTTTTTAAAGTACCGTATTTACGTATTTACTCGAATCTAAGCAGCAATTTTTTCCCAATGTTAATGATACTGAAAATCGGGTGTGGCTTAGAATCGAAGGAGAAAAAATTTATTGGGTGGGGTATATAGAGAAATTGCAGCTTCATGCACCTGTTTAAAGGTTTATAATTCTGATAAAATGACTAATATTATTCACTTCTTATTAGTTTTCCTTTAAAATTTTTTTTTAATTTTATAAAACTGGATATTGATAAACCATTTTAGACTATTTTCACAAAATCCTTTTGAGAATTCGGGGAGCTGCTTAGAATCGATGTTGGCTTAGATTCGAATAAATACTTTATATTTCTAGACCTTCGAATGATGGAATGATTATTAGGTCTTAGTGAAAGTGGTCATCACAAAATGTCTTGGCGGTCTACCGGTCGATCGCGATCGACTTAATGCCCACACCGGGTCTAATGAATCGTCTTTCACGCTTTTTCCTACAACAGGACGTACACACGTTTGGAGGACACCTGTACAAGCGTATGATCGTGATTTTCTCCTGCCAACTATCAAGCATGAAAGTGGATCTGTCCTGATATGGGCAGCCGTGTCGTATTTTTCTGCTGGATAAATCGTAATCCTGAAAGGAAGGATCACTGGGGAGAAGTACAAAGAAAATTTAGCTTACCAGGTCCATCCAATAATGTGGCCGCGGTAGCCTAGTGGTCAAGGTATTGGATCGTGGCTGGCATGTCACGAGTTCAAAACCAGTACCACTAAAGACTTGTCGTGTAGGGGAGCGATGCCCGTTAAATCTGTCGAGAGCTCAAACATCCTCCCGTGAGTGTGGTTTGGTAAATAGGAAAGGGGGTGCCAACTCAGGTGTCGTCTTCGTCACTTCACCATGGTTCAAAATTACGAGGTCCGTCGCCAAAAGCGCTCGTGTAGATAAACAGTGTGACGTTAATTTTCACTCACTCATCCTATAATGCAAACTTTGCTTTCTGCAAGAGATGGAATTTTCCAGAATTATTATTAATGCAAAGGCACTAGCCTAATCAAGGTTTGATGAACTCGAGGATGACGTTAAACATCTACCTTGGCCCGCACATTCACCCGACCTCAATATAATTGATCCGTTATGATCTATTTTAGAGTGTTCAATACGGAATCTATATCCTCTACCGCCATCTTTCCTAGAACATTCACAATATCTCCATAAAGAATGGTACAATATTCTTCAGTACTTGTACGAATTGATTCCTAGGAAAATCCAAGCTGTATTGCATGCCAAAGCCGATACTACACCGTACTAATAAAGGATTCTTTATAAATTTAAAATGTTTTTTATTCTTTTGTGTGTGATAACCACCTGTATATACAGATATCCCATTGAGTTAATGTAAATTTTAAAAAAATTATACTGAAACTTGGATTTTGACACTAACTCTGTAGGTTTTATTTGACTTTTTTATTTTTTTCCTTTTTAGAATAAAAGCTCTATTTAAAATACTCTAAAAGTTAAAAAATTGTAATTGCTTGCGCATGGCTATCGGAAAATGCGTTTTCTTTTTCTTTCTTTTAAAGCAAAAATGTTTTGCAAAAATTGCGTTTTTATGGAGACAGGCGGATCCGTAAATAAACTTAGTTTTCCCCAAGGTTAGAGTAGATCCGTTTATAAGCTGATCTCCTTACTTTAAGAAAAGTTTTTCAAACTTTTCGGCTAATATATGGAAATATACTGTACATAAAAACTGTTATCTATTATCCAATAACAAGATATGGTTAAATATACAGTCTGTTAAAAAAGTATTGGGACACACTACAGTTCATAAATTGTTATCGTAATATTTTACTTAAACATACAAATGAAACCAAAAAAAAAAAAAGTAAACGTTATTTTGTTAAATACAAATAATAATAATTTGAACAAAACTCGTACATATTAATGCAATTATGCTTAAAATTGAAAATAAAAGAAATCGAGTTAAAAAACGTTATCAAAAAAGTATTGGGACACTTCCCAATAAATTAAGAAAAAAAATTCAAAATTAGAAATTAATATCTTGTTGGGACCTCCTTGCTTTTTATGACATCTCCAAGTCTATTTGGCATGGACTGGATCAATTATTTGCAAAACGATCTATCGATTTTGTGGTCCACTCTTCTACCAAATATATTCTCAAATCCTGTTTGTTAGAAATTTGGTGCTCATATAGTTTTTGCTGCAAATAATCTCACAATGTTCAATGGGATTAAGGTCTTTACTTCATGCAGGAGTTTTAATAACTCTAGGACAGTGGCAGAGGACTCATTACTTGCAAATATCAGCAGTATGTCACGGGTCATTATCTTGGTATAATTTAAAATATCCTGATATTCCCAGCTTGTGCTCGCACTTTGCTTTAAATTTCGCTTGAGAATGTCAAAAGATAGACATTTATTCATTATACCATCAATAAAATGTAAGTTTCCGAAACCAGAACTTGCCATGCAGCCCCAGACAATTTGATTACCCCTTCCATATTTGACAGTAGGCCGTAAAATTTTGACATGCATTGATGTATTTGATTTCCACCAAATTTTTTGTTTGTCATCCGATCCGAAAATGTTATATTTGCTTTCATCAACAAAAATTATATTTTCCCAATATTCTGTTGGCTGCCATACATACATTTTTGCAAATGCTAACCTAGCTTGTCTATTCGCTTTGCTGATTAGGGCTTTCTTTGAGGTACTCTGCCATGATACTTATGTTTTCTTAAAACATTTCTGGCAGTTTCAGGATTTACTGATTTTCCAAATCTACTTTTACATTGCAAAGTCATTTTTAATGCATTAGTTCTTGGATTAATGTGTACTTGTCTCACAATCCACCTTTCTTCACGTTCATTAAATATCCTTGAAAGCCCTGATCTTTGCCTGTTTTCAACACTGTTTGTTTTCTTGAACCTGTTAATGATGTTAAA